>MU224125.1:5928537-5958846 GCA_018584345.1 Thuja plicata
AATTATCTCACATGTTGAAAACAATTATTAAATAAATGAATTAAATACTCATTTATCTTCAAAGAGATAACTCCAATTACATCACATGGGTTACTCCACCCATCTCTCCAGTCCACATGGGTAACTTAACCCACCTCTTTAGTTCAAAAAAGTAACTCATAATTAACTCCTTAGTTAACCAAACTCTATCTCCTCTTAACCAAATAAAGAGGTGGAGTTTACTGAGGATCTCTCTTGTTCCTTTTGATCACAACCGTTCATCTCCCCATCTCTGGGATTGATCTCAACCGTTCATTTTACCACCAATTCCTATATAATAAACCCTTCATAACCATTTGAAGGATCCAGGATTTCAAGCTCTCGTGCGCCATTACTCCGTCAGTTTGGTTTTAGCATTCAAGCCATCTTGCGATCACACACACACTTTTCAATTATCAAATTCTCGATGCTTCTCAAGTCATAGACGTTGCCCTGCCAATACTGAGCATCAAGAACAACATTTCGGAAGGAGTAGAGAGAAACAATAGAATCTTCAAGCATCGTGGGGTTTGCATTTATTTGTCTTCCTTTCTCTTTCTTGCACATTTTATTGCTCACATTTCTGATATTCATTTTAGTAGTCATTGTATACTTGATTTGCATTCACTTGTGAACCTTTGCTACTAACCCTCGCCTTTGGAAAGCTGTGGGGAACCGGAGAGAGAGGCGTACACTTTATCGTACTGACATCTTTATATTGTTCTTTTATGCCTAAATAGACGCGACTATAAACAAGACCTTAGTCGGCCCAAAAATAAAATTTACAACGCTTCCAAACAAATTGGCTTAAGCGTGTTTACAATAATGTTTAATACATGATTACTGTATGCACCCTAAAATAGTCTCCTAGACTATGGGCCCCATTTATCATTTTATCAATTTATCAAATTCCTGAATCAATGCTTTGCAACATTTTCAATTTAAATCAATTTCCTTGATCAAATTGTAATTAATTCAATTATTTCAATATTTCCTAAGATTTGATCATTTTTATTTAATTAAAAGATTTAATCTCCCTTTTAATTAAATAAAATTCATCTTATTTAATTAAATTAAATTTCTCCCTTTTAATCAAATAAAATTCATCTTATTTAATTAAATTAAATTCCTCCTATTTAATTAAATAAAATTCTTCTAATTTATTTAATTAAAAGAAAACCCCTCTTTTAGTTAAATAAATAAAATTCCCCACTTAAAGCACTTTATTTGATGAAAAAGGAAATAAATTAAATAAAAAGTAAATAAAATCCCTTTTTCTTCACATTCTCCTAAGTGGTGGGATTTTTGTGTCTTAATCATAGCCTTTGATTTTTGCCTCTTAATCCCAACCGTTCACTTTCCTTTAAAAGGAGACCTCTCCTTCTCATTCATATATCATCTTTTTCATAGTATTGTTATGCTGCAGGTTTGGAGAGCAATTTTGGAGAAGAATTTGAGCACTCAAGCTTGGATATTGCAACTTCTCTCTTATTGTCTTCTTCTTCTTGCATCCATGGCTATTCATGTAGATTAGATTCATATTATATTAGCTTGCATATTTTCTTTCATAGATTAATCATGCATTATTATCATTTAGATTAATTTCCTTTCATGCATTGCAATCATATAGAGTAGATCTCATTTTCATGCATTGAATCTCTCATTTCAGGGTGTACTTGCATGGGCACAACTAGGTCAATCTGAGGGCCTTCATCACACACCTTTGCACTCTATGACTAGAGAGCTATAAGTTGATATTTGAGGCCTCATTCTTGAGCAATCTTAAATGGAATGATTCATAGAAGTGTGACACATTTTCATCACACATTTTTGGCACCCATCGTGGGGCATGATGCTTCTGATTTTCCTTCATTTTATTCAGATTTTCAAAATTTCTAATCTTTACATGGTTATTTTATTAAAAAATTTCAAGCCCAACCCTTGTGTAGGATGAGTTGAAGACAAAACCTAGGGTTTTTTGAAAGATTTTATCATATCTCCTAACTGGTTTGGAGTTTTGGTCTGGATTTGTTTTTGCAGGTTGGTGACATATCAGAGAAGCTTCAGTAAAAAATTCAAAATTTTTTGAGGCATTTGTAATTTTTTATAATTTTTTGTTTATTTTTCATAAAACCTTATATTTCAGTGCAAATAATCATATATTTCAAAAAATTTTACATTTCCAGAAAGGTAATTAAATTCTATAGGCAGTCCATTGTTTGTGTTTTAAACTTGGATTTAATATCATAGCTCATTTGGTCGATTTATGAAAAATAGTCTATTTTAGAAAAATGGCTCCCTAGGGCACAAATGAAAAGATCTTTTTAAAATTCTAACATTTTTGGAAAGCTCTTTTTTTTTTAATAGGGGTCTCTTTTTTGTATTTAGGGTTTGGGATCTAAATTCATGTCATATAGGTCCAATCTTGTTTACTAGGTCAAAAATCAAAATTTAAAAAAGGGCATTTAATGATTAGCTTACACTTATTTTTCACATGATTCAATGCATGATGTGAGTTTTAATTTGGATTATTTGCTGGTTATTATTGTTTCTAACAATTGATTTTCAGATCTAACCCTAGGGTTTGCATAAGTTAAATATACATTGCATATCTTGTTTTGCTTGTTTACTTGTCTTGTTTGTGGGGATTGCTTGGACTTGTGTGGATAAACAACAAAATGATTTGCATTGCATTGGGTTTGAGGTACTTCGTTTCTCTCTATAACATTTGGATTTTGAAAATAAAATGAGCATCTCATGTGTTTAGCTTGAGTGTTTTCTTGCTTTCATAAATCACATTTCCAATTGGTGCTCTAAAAATAGACCTAGATTTGCTTTCTTGCATATATGTTTCACATAGTAATTAAGCCCTATGAACACTATTTGTGGTGTTCTTGAGAGAGTGGGCTTCATTCTCTTGTCTTACAAGCAAAGCTCTTCTTGACGATAGATCCCCTTGTAGGTAGGGAAGGATTTGTTTTTATCTCATTGGTCAACTTGGTTTGGGCTTCAACTTTTGGCGATACTTTCCCTCTTTGGGGAGATTGGTGTCATTTGTTATTGTGCGAACCTTGAATGAGGTGATTTCAAATTAGTGGGTTAATTAATCTTGTTTGCTATGTTTGGGTGAGGTGAAGAGGCTAGAATATTATGCTCTTTTCCCTTTTGGGAGAATCAAAGACTTGGAACCCTTGAATCCGAACCAAGTCCCTATGTGGTCTATATTGTGAGTCTTCCTTGTTAGAGAGGGTTAACCATAGCGGACACTCCCTTTATTGGGTAAACCATGTGGATGGAACCTCAAGCGGTAATAGCCATTTTTACCATGGTAGCAACAACCGCTATATAAATGTCCTTGTGGCAGAAATCTCCACGGGTGTAGTTTCTTGTGGGTTGTCAGATCTCCTCAGCGGCTCCTGATTGATTAAATTCTCAGACTGTGTCAAAACCTCAGTACACCAGGATTGGATTTCACCCACTTGAGATTGAAAAAGTTGTAGAGTGAAACCATTACTAAGAACCATAGTGCAACTAGCTTTTTCTTTTCTAGGACTATGTACGTTATTGGAAAATATTTTGAGAACATACACAAGTAGCATTCTTATGGAGTAGAAATACTATGACACTATCTATGTTCATGTACAAGGTTGCTTTGTCCCTTGATCATTGTTTGAAGACATTGATTGCTTGAACTCCCTGATTGCTGTATTGCGTGTCTGATTTATGATAAAATCTGTTAATGCATCTAGTTGGTCAATTAAAACAATCAAAAATTGAGTTCTGTGCCCTTTCCTCACGCGATAAAACTATTTCTTCGTGTCATTCACTACATTTCCTCGCGCAGCTATTTGAGAATCCTCGCGCGATATCCTGCCAAATTTCTATTATCCTGTCACACCAGTCTGGTCTTTCTTCACATGACTTTGAGCATTTCTCATGTGTTCTTGTGCTAATCCTCGTGTCAGAAAGCATTTCTTCACGCAAATCTGTCTTCTATTGCTATCTGCTATCGTCTGCCAACATGCCAAATCTGAGTTCCCGAGTGATGAAAACTTCAATGTATTTCCCCAAAGAGTGTTATGACATGTTTCTCAACATCGAAATAAACTTAAATGGTATCAAATTACACAAAATGACTCTTGGTCTTCTTTCTTCCACATCTCCCATGTCTTCCTAGTCTTCCATTTCCATTCTTTCTCTTCTTCCTTCACTCTTCTTCCTCTTCTTTCTCAAGATCTTCACGTATCCTTGTTTCTTTTCCTCTTATTATCTAGTCTACATTCTTTTATTCATCTCTTCTTTCTCCCATGCTTGATTTCTCCTCTTCCAGAACCATGGATTTTTGCTATCTTCTTAAGGAACGTCTCTTGACAATAGATGATCTCAAACTAATTTATCAATTCATGACATATTGTTCCTCCAATGATCCTTTTGGATGTTACATGAGTGATGAATCCTTAGCAAAAATAAGACAAAAATTGAATGAGTCAGACTTCTTTTCTAGGATCATATACAAGATCTTGTCACACCGATCTCCTTCTTCAAAACATCTTTCATATTCTAAGTCTTCTCATCATTCCTCATCACCCAAGTCTTATTCTTATACTAGGTCTTCACTTTCCTCTTCTTCACAATCTCGTTCTTCTTCTACTTCTCCCAAGAGTCACACTTCTCTTCAAAATTCATACCATAATGAGCAACATGATGATCCTTGTGGTACCTCTTCCACGAAGAATGACACACCCATCTTTGATGACTATGATGACTATGATGATGGCTATTATGATGAACTACATAGTCATACTTATGACACCTCTATTCCTAAGAGTCCTCCTCATTGTGTGCTTTGTTCTTACTGGTAATGGGTTGTCGTGTTGGATAGATTGTGATTGTGATCCATATGATTCTGATTTTGAAAGAGAATTTGATGATTTTTATGAACAATACTTTGATGATACATTTGAGGAAGAGAAAGCTTTCTGCGCTGATTATAAACATCAATACTATAAGAATTCCTCCTCTAAGGATTTTCATTCTGAAAATGAAGATTTCACTCTCAAGAAAGATCATGTTAATGATGAACATTTGTTTTGTGATTATTCCCTTCCATCCTCTACTTCTTCCAATACCCATACATTTCCTAAAGTTGTCAAATCTTCCACAAATCCTTCATCCAACAAAGGTCCTAATACTTTTCATGCAGTTCCCTATAGTTATCCTCAAGGGATACCTCTTAAAGAAACTCAAGCTAACCTTCGCTTGGCTACAAATACTTTCAATAATGCTAAACCTAAAGAGCCTAAGCCTTTACATGCTATAATTCCTACTTCAACTAATCCTTCCCCAGCTCTTCCCAAGTCTGCCATACAATTCCAACATGCTTCCTTGTCCATAGAAGTGGCTCCATGTCAAGAGGACTCTAAAAATGATAAAGAAAAGAACATAAAGAAAGATCAAGATCAAGAAATCTCCATGTATTACAATCCTCTTTATGACATCTCTTATCTGCGTCATGGTTCTTTTGATCCTTTACACCCTTTCTCATTTTTTCCACCATGTCTTAAGTCTTCTCCTAAGCAAGATCAAGTCACTACTTACACTGTTGAGCTTATTAACAATCAAAATAACCTTACCCCACTTATAATTTCCAAAGATATTGATACTTCCATTAAGGTTATTCAAAATGGTGTTGTTACTTCCAATATTAAGCCTATTGAAAATCAAGAGGAACATTATGTGCTTATTCTATCCAAAGATCCTTGTCAAGATCAAAGTCTTCCATCTTCTTATTCTACCACTCCATGTTTGCTTCCACTTTCTGCTCTTCCTAAGTCTTTCCAAGCTTCAAAAAATCCTATCAAAGATGGTTCTCCTATTCAAGATGTTCACGATCCTATTGAAAATCCTAATACTCACTCTAAAGATGCTCATGTCCTTGGTTTTCATATACATGCTGATGAACTTATTAATTATCCTTTTGTGTCTTCCACGTCCATCCTTGGACCTCCTCCACCAATACTAAGGGCTTCACATTTTCCTTCCATATTGGGTCCTTATGTCCCTTCACTTTCCCCTCCTAACCCTCCTATTTTGTCATCCATCTTGGGTCCTTACATCCCTTCATCTCCTATCTCTCCTCAAGATCAACATAGATGCATACCCTTGAATCCTTTTCATCCATCCACCCATCTAAACGAGTCATTCTTTTTCTTCCTCCACAAGTCCCAAGTCTTTTGGAAGAAACTTGAATGTTCAATACAAGAAAAAGAAGCAATACAAGAATCCATCTAAAAAAGAAGATCACCATGTCTCCTCTAATCGACATGGGGGCATAATTTCAAAAGAGATATCTAAGAATAAAACTACAAGACAAGTATGGGTTCCAAAATTCATCATTGAAGATATTCTCTCTAAATCATCAAAAAAAAATGAAAAACCTACGATTATATGGATTCCAAAGTTTCTCTTGAAAGAGTCTCATGTTGAACAATAAGTGAAGATGACGTTCAAGCTTCCAAAGGCTTCCACTTCATTTTATTCCAAAAATATTCTTTCATTTCATGCGCCTAAACCGCAACCTCTACTATCCATTCACCATATTCCTTCACGTATTCCTTAATTCACATTTACTCCATATCCTCTTGCCACCCTTCAAGGTGTGTATTAACATTGATCTTGCCTTCCTTTCCATCTACCCTTTCACAATCCTTCCATTCACTATCCTTCTACCTTCTATCCTTTTTCCTCATTTGTCTATTCCTCCTATCTTCCAACCTCACTCGCTTTGCTAAAACCTTATCCTCCATTTTTCTCTTTCATCTTCCTTTCCCTATCGACATCTTTGAGCATATAATTTTGGATCCTTGGCATATCATGGTTTATCCTTTCAAGGAGCATTATTTAAAAAGCTTGCCTTCTTCCAAAAAATTCAAAAAAAATAAAAATAATAATAATAATAATTTCATCCTATGGTGAAAACCACTCTCTTGCGGTGCCTTGGATAGGTACCATGATGAAAAATTGGCAATTAGGCATCATACATAGTTCTTCTACATCTTTCATTCATTCCGTATTCTCGCTTTGATCTTGAAAATGTTGACCTATACACGAACCTTTGGGCTATCTTGTGAGCTATCTTACGATGATCTTGCTTTCATTCTTTTCATGTTTAGCCTTCATGTCTATCTTCGTCCATTCATTTTCGCCTATCGCTATCCTTTTCCCTTTTGGTCTTGATCTAAGCCTCTTGACATGTCTACTCTTTTGGACTGCATCCTTTCCTGCTATTGCATTACCCTTTTGTGACTTATCCTATGTTGGCCTTTCATTCCTTGTCCAAATGTGTTTTACATGATGTTTCTTTTCTTTTCCCTAGCTTGGGTACTCTTGAGGAGTTTGCCTTTGAGGATTTCTTCCTTTCATTTTCTTTCATTCTCCTATCTTCCATGTCTTCCATCGGCTTTTTAATCCCTCATATCCTCCACCTTGCTAAACATTGGGACTGCACAATGTGATCTTGCTTGGGAGTTTGATTCCCATTCTGTCTGGGGGCATCCTTTGTACATAATTATTGATCCTTAAAAAATCTAAAAAATGATATATTGTCAAAAATTCTAAAAATTAGAAAATGTTCTGAAAAAATGATCATCTTAGTGAAAACATAGCAATAGGCGCTTTGATGTAACTCCAAAAAAATTATATACTCCAAAAATACAAAAAAAAAAATCAAAAAATTTAAAAATTCAAAAAAAATAGAAAAAGTGCCTTGATGAAAACCTGGAAACAAGAGCCTTGGTAGCAAAAATTCAAAAAAATTATAAAAATTCCTGAAAGAAAAAAGAAGAAAAAAATGAAAAAAATGAAAAAAGAAAAAAATTGTAATAAAATCCAAGTGGTGAAAACCTGGAAATAGGCGCTACTTGAGGCCTTTGCACCCCTATTTCTTAGCGCATGTCTACAACACTTAGCCTTTCTCCATCATGCCTTGTTCTTGTTGCCTTGGTCTGGAATTGGTCTTTGTCTTTGACTAGGGGGCATAATTGTGTTAGCTTTGGTCTCTTGGATGCGTTAATCTTTAGGACATCTCATAAATGGTGTTTTTCAACACCACCCCAATTGTATTTTTCAATACAACCCTTGACATCGAGTGTTTTTCAACACTTATTGGTTTGGTCTTACCCCATTTTGTCATGTGGTCTTACCCGCTTGCAAGCATTCGATCCTTATCCTCAGAACTCAATATCAGTTAACACACTTAAATTTTTAAACACAACACTCAATGCTTGAGCTATGTCATGATCTTTTATTTGTGTGCTGACTGTTATTGATTTTCGTTGAGTGTCCTTGTCTACTAAGTCTCTCTGTGATGCATAGCTAGAGGACTTGGGGCATAAGATATGTTTTTATTTGCTTCCTGATTTATGCTTCACTGTTTTTGCACAACCATTTTGCTGGTCATCCTGGCCTCTATGCCTTGATGTGAGCGTGGTTTTGCTATATTAAATTGGGTAAGCTAACATCACAGTCATCTTTACCTTTATGTCTTTGATGCTTATGTGAGAATCTTTCCACATTCCAATCCGATATAAATCACATTCATATCTTCATAGTTGCACTTGTGACTAGTGATGATTGTGTGATTTTCCTATGTTACAGTTGCTCTATTGCAAGTACACCTTTGCATTTTCATGTAGCTTACATTGTTAGACTTTATGTTAGTTTGCATTTTTAGGCTGCATTATGATTTTGAGAGGGTTTCCTTCATCTTTCTTGTGGACTTTTAATCAACTATGATCACGTTTTGATCTTCATTTCCTTATATTTTTTCATGATCTCAATCAAAATTTTCTATCTTAAACAGTTGATTGATTTTGGGGCATTCTCTTTCTTAAGTCAATTTCTCTTTCTTCTCTCCATTTCTTTCCACCTCTTCCAAACTTCTATCTTCCATTCGCTTTCACCCAACTTCTTCTTCTTCTTCTTCTTCTTCTTTTAATTCAACCTTAGGGCATAATATTTCGTGCTTAATGATCTACCTTGGTTCTGTGATCTTTATATCTTTCATCTTACATCAAGAACCTTATCTTTAGTTTGAATTGATCAAATTTATCAATTTGTTGTTTCTCTTCTATCTCATTTCAATTTCGATCACGAGGGAGCAGTACCTATCAAACTTCAATCTTTGATTCAGCTTTATCAATACTATCATTTGTTCCTCTTCGGGCAACCTTGCTTGAGATTCTTATCTTGGATATGTCAATTACTTATTTACAATGGTGTTGACCTTGTCTTTTTTGTAATCAACTTATCTTTGTTTATATGTCAATTACTTATTTATAATGGTGTTGATGTCTGTGTTGTTTTGTGATCCCAAATCGATCTCACACCTCAACTACATTCTTTGACTACATGTGTTCCTAGAATGATCACACATTAGTCAAAGAGGGGCAAATATATGCACCCTAAAATGGTCTCCTAGACTATGGGCCCCATTTATCATTTTATCAATTTATCAAATTCCCAAATCAAATTGTAATTAATTCAATTATTTCAATATTTCCTAAAGTTTGATCATTTTTATTTAATGAAAAGATTTAATCTCCCTTTTAATTAAATAAAATTCATCTTATTTAATTAAATTAAATTTCTCCCTTTTAATTAAATAAAATTTATCTTATTTAATTAAATTAAATTCCTCTTATTTAATTAAATAAAATTCTTTTAATTTATTTAATTAAAATAAAACCCCTCTTTTAATTAAATAAATAAAAATCCCCACTTAAAGCACTTTATTTGATGAAAAATGAAATAAATTAAATAAAAAGCAAATAAAATCCCTTTTTCTTCACGTCCTCCTAAGTGGTGGGATTTTTGCCTCTTAATCATAGCCTTTGATTTTTGCCTCTTAATCCCAACCATTCACTTTCCTTTAAAAGGAGACCTCTCCTTCTCATTCATATATCATCTTTTTCATAGTATTGTTATGCTGCAGGTTTGGAGAGCAATTTTGGAGGAGAATTTGAGCACTCAAGCTTGGATATTGCAACTTCTCTCTTCTTGTCTTTTTCTTCTTGCATCCATGGCTATTCATATAGATTAGATTCATATAAGATTAGCTTGCATATTTCCTTTCATAGATTAATCATGCATTGTTATCATTTAGATTAATTTCCTTTCATGCATTGCAATCATATAAAGTAGATCTTATTTTCATGCATTGAATCTCTCATTTCATGGTGTACTTGCATGGATACAACTAGGTCAATCTGAGGGCCTTCATCAAACACCTTTGCACTTCATGACTAGAGAGCTATGAATCGATATTTGAGGTCTCATTCTTGAGCAACCTTGGATGTAATGACTCATAGAAGTGTGACACATTTTCATCACACAATTACAAACTTATTACAATAGGCGCTTAGCCTTTACACAACAAAAGATTACACGCTAATAAAAAATTGAAGTCAGCTCCGTACTTTGTATTCTGAACTGCTAGTGTACTTGTTCTTTATGTAACTTATCCGTACTAACATTCCACACCATGCATGTATAGGGTAAGCATAACAACATATCATAGAGCTTATGTCTGAAGCTGCTTAGTCTGAATCGGCTATACACACATGCACTGGTGCTCTGATCATCTGTGTATCTTTGTTCTGTCTCTTCTTCTATACTTAGTCAATTTTCACTACAAAATTTGCGGTCAAAACTTCATATGACTTTGTTGCCATAATGACAACACAAAATAAGTCATATACTCCCTGGGAGTCAACTTGCCAACACTTTGGATGAGATTACTCTAGGTCTCTACTTGCTCGTCCATGCTTTTGATGATTATACCATGAACACACTTGAACCCGTCACTTCTCTTTCACTCTTCCATCCCGAGCTTATAGACTGGAACTCTCCCTCTTCATCTAACGAAGTCCTTACATTCTAGAATGATTATGCTCTTGCCTGTTACCTCAATGTTGTCAAACCTGTAACGTCCTCCACTAGTGAATAAATTTTCAACATGACTGAGGCTAATATCAAGTATCTTAGTCACAAAGTCAAAAGAAGAAAAAATAGGCACTCTGATGGTGAAAACCACATTGTGGCAGTATCAGAGCCTAAAAAGTCAAAATAAAGGATGTATCCAAGGGTGAAAACCTCTCTAAGGTGCCCAAGGATGAGATACTTGATACGCTTCTGAGTCATTTCCAGGAATGATCATCTGTGCTTATTGAACCAACTCAACCAATCAGCTTGGGTACAGAAGCTGAGCCTCAGATCATTCATTTGGCACAATCATTATCTGAGACAGAAAGAGAGGAATTCATTACATTCTTCTAGAGAAAAAAGATAAACTTTGCATGGAAATATTTAGATATGCAAGGATTAGATCCTAATCTAATCATGCACCACTTATCCATTGCACTAGGCGTCAAGCCTATCAAACAAAAGCTTCAGAAAATGCATCCACATGTGGCTTTACTTGTCAAAGCTGAATTGGAGAAACTTCTTAAGGCAGTGTTTATCAGAGCAATTGACTATGTAGAATGGATCTCTAACATTGTTCCAGTATCAAAACATGACAAATCTATCTGAGTATGCACAGACTTCAGAGATTTAAATAAGGCATGTTCAAAGGATGATTGTCCATTGCCCAATATTGATATGATTGTAGATATGACAGTAGGATATGAAATGTACTCACTAATGGATGGTTTCTCTGGCTACAACCAGATAAAGATCGCACCATAGGACCAAGAGAAAACTACTTTTACATGTGCATGTGGCACTTTCTATTGGAATGTCATGCCCTTTGGACTCAAAAATGTTGGTGCTACATATCAGAGAGCAGTCACCACTATATTTCATGACATGATGCATAAAAAAATGGAAGATTATGTTGATGACACTCTAGCTAAGAGCATGCAACAAGAGAAACACCTTGCAGATCTAGGTCCTATACTGGATCACATGGAACAGTTCAGTCTGAGGCTCAATCCTAAGAAATGTGCATTCTGTGTAACATCTGGAAAACTGCTTGGTTATATTATCTCTGCAAAAGTCATCGAAGTGGATCTGGAGAAACTTCAATCTATCATGGAAATGCCGCCACCAAATAATATCAGACAAATGAGAGGACTTCAAGGCCGGTTACAGTCTATCTGACACTTCATCTCACAACTGGTGAACAAGTCCCAACCATTCACAAAGACTTTACACAAGGGTGTGACTTACCAATGGAACAAGGAATGTGATGAGGGGTTCACACAAATCAAATAGTATCTTGCAAACCCGCCAATATTGATGCCCCCTATTCATGGGAGGTCGCTTATACTTTACATCTCTACTACAAATACATCATTAGGTTTCGTATTAGCTCAAGAAGATTAGAACAACAAAGAAAGGGCTATCTACTACCTTATTAGAACTATGGTCTCATATGAAACAAACTATTATTTTATAGAGAAATTTTGCCTCATAGTGGTATTTGATTCACAAAAACTACGCCACTACATGTTGGCTCATACTACATGCCTTATTACTAAGATTAATCCTTTGAAATATTTGCTCAGCAAAGCTACCCTGATAGGTAGACTAGCTAAATGGGTCATGCTTCTCAGTGAATTTGATATTGAGTATGTAGAGAGAAAATCCATCAAGGGGCAAGTGATTGCAGATCAGTTGGCGGAAGCACCTCTAGTAGATCATCAACCATTAAACATTGAATTTCTAGATGAGTCCATATTACTTCTCACACATCGATCCTGGACTATGATCTTTGATGGTTCATTTACCCAACAAGGGTCAGGTGCTGGGATACTGTTCATTACACCTCAAAGGTACTCTTTACCAAAAGCATACAAGATGTTTCCTTGTACAAACAACATCATTGAGTACGAAGCCTTAATCAATGGTATGAAGATCGCCCTTGAGTGGTGACTGGATGCGATCAATGTCCTTGGAGATTCACAGTTAGTCATCAATCAAGTAAATGATATCTATCAAACAAAAGATGACAAGATGGTGCCTTATAAACGGTTGGTTGATGACCTCACAAAGTATTTTGTTCACATCACATTTTAATAAGTTCCAAGGGAAGATAATAAAGCGGCAGATGCAATGGCTACTCTTGCTTCCATGCTACAGATGCCAGAAAATGATTTCTGACATGAATTCCTAGTGGAGATGCTAAACCACCCAGCCTATGATTCTCCTGAGTCCCGGATGATCTTTTCTATCATTGGACAAGACTCATCCCACTACCATCATATTTACTCCTACCTTCGTGACCAGATTGTTCCGGACACTTAACCCCAGAATGAGAAATGTCACTTAATCCATAGTGCTTCATGGTTTTTCATCATAGCTAATGACTTGTATAGGCACGGTCTAGACAGTACCATCCTTAGGTGTTTAGAACCTGATGAGTCCAAACATGAGTTAGTAGAGGTGCATGAAGGCATCTATGGGTCTCACTCTAACGGCCTAGCCCATAAACTTATTAGAGCTGGTTACTATTGGCTAGATATGGAGAAAGAAGCTACATAGTTTTCTAAGTCTTGCAAACAGTGTCAACTACATGGTAATCTAATTCACACTCCAGCCAAGGAGCTTATTCCCTTCATTACTTTTGGCCATTCCAACAATGGGCCTTTGATTTGGTGGGTCATATTTATCCCTCGTTCTCAAATGGACATAAGTTCATCATCATAGCTACAGACTAACCAAGTGTGTGGATGCAGTCCCTCTCACCATTGCCAATGGCAAATTAGTAGCTATGTTCATTCTCAACTACATCATTTGCAGGTATGGTGTACCCTCAGCAATAGTCACTGATAATGGGAGGCAATTCAAAAAAAAGGATTTGATAGACCTATGCTCTAAGTTTAAAATTACTCAACATTGGTCTTCCATCTACTATCCTCAGGGTAATGGACATGTGGAAGCATCAAACAAGACAATCCTTAAAATCTTGCATCGCACAGTGCACAAATATAGATGAGATTGGCATCTCCAGATCAATCCAGCTCTTTGGGTATACATAATAAGGATAAGAACACCAACAGGGGCTACACCCTATGCTTTGGTTTATGCAGCAAATGTGTTACCAATTGAGGTTGAGATTCCTTCTCTACGATTCTCTCTGAAAGGCCTTATTACTGATGATGATAATAGAATATCTTGGCTACAAGAGCTAGAATTACTTGATGAACGTCGACAAGTGGCATTTGATCACCTTAGAGCATACCAGAAAAGGATGTCCAAGAGCTATAAAAAGAAAGTTTGACCAAGGGATTTCCAAGCAGGTGACCTCATTCTGAGGGAGAACCCTAAGAATCAACAACATCGGATCCAGAAAGGAAAATTTGAACCAAATTGGCTTGGTCCATATGTTGTCACTATAGTATTTGGGTCTGGCACTTATCAAATTTATTCTACTGAAGGGGGACAACTCAAAGATCCCATCAATTCTCTTCATCTGAAATGGTTCTACAGCTGAGACATCTTCCGTGTGCTCATGTATATAGTAAAGTCCTGAAAAAAATTCTAAAAATCTGAAAAAGTCCTTAAAAAATGATCATCTTAGTGAAAACCTAGCAATAGGTGCTTTGATGTATCTCCAAAAAAATTATATATTCCAAAAATACAAAAAAATACAAAAATACAAAAATACAAAAAAAAGAGAAAAAAAGAGAAAAGGTGTCATTGATGAAAACTTGGCAAACAGGCGTCATGATAGCAAAAAAAAAAAAGAATTTGTGCCAAGAAGGTGAAAACCTGGTAAACAAGCGCCTCTTGTTCCACATTGCTATATCTATCGCAGCACCCCTTGGCTTTATACATTTTCTTTCCTTCTTTCCTACTCACATTTTGTTTGCACATGCTTTCAGTTACCCATCAAGACACCAACTTACATGGATTGAAACTGGTCATACTCTAGGGGCAACCCTCTTGGTCTAGGGGGCACTATCCTATTACCTTTGGAATCTACTTTGCGACAGTCACCAGTGGTTCTCACTGTGTCTGCCTATTGTCATCTTGCTTATACTGAGATCTCCTTCCTTGAGAGTCTCCTTCACATCAGTCACCAGTGGTTCTCATTGTGTTTGCCTGCTAATGTCTAGCTAGTCCTATGATCTCTTCACTTGTTCATCTCTCTCACGTCAGTCACTAGTGTTTCTCACTGTGTCCGTCTACTATTTCCATCCTATTAAGATTCCTCGCATTCATTACAGTTGGAGTTATAATTAATGCTATATCTCTCGATACTTGGTCTTGACGATTCTTTGCTTTAGTTTGTACATCACTTTTGGTCACTTTCGTGACACTTTGGTTCCTTTGCGAACCCTACTGACTTGACATTGGTTCAGCGCCATACACCTATGGGAAAAAAATCTAGTTTTTCCTTGCAACATACGTCAAGTCAGTCATCGTTACTTGGGGGCATGGGTCCCCCATTTGATCACATCTTTGGTTTATGCTCGAGTCAGTAATCTTTTCATTTCTAAAGGACAACTCGCTACTGATGCAAACTAGTGTTTTTCAACACCACCATAAACATTGTTTTTCAACACTATCTTTGGAAACATCTTTTTTTTTCAACACACATTGGATATCAAATGTAAACATCTATCGATGGCAATCAAATACAATGCACTCACAAGCACAATGGTGTTTTTCAACACCCCTATCCACATACATATTCGAAAACTTTGAAACATGTTGAGCTATGATTGAATTTCTCTTTGTATGCTGCATGTTCTTATTGATTTCATTGATATTTTCTTTGTCTACTTCTTGTGGGTGTGGTTTTGATGATCCGGCAACATCAAATAAATAGGGTGTATGTGCTAAGAGATCCCGCACTAAGGTGGAAAAGCCTCACATCTCTTGATCTTGTTTATTTGCATGCCATGGTGAGGTCGGTACTATCTCCTTGACTATTATTGCTCTATTTTTTTATGCATGATCTCACTCATGGTTACCTTGGATTTGAATGCCTCGATACTGGTGTACTCTTGTAATATCAACTGGAAACAATGTTGAGGTCATCTTCAATTTTGTGCCCTAGTGCTTATGTTCATTTCCTACATTTTATCTGATGAAAGTCATTTTCATATCCTTATGGTCGCAATGGCACCAGTAAGGATTGTATTGACTTTGATATTCCAAAAAAATGCTCAATGATGATAATTATATGATGGGTCTCACAACCATGTCCTAGGGATTGCATCTAGCATAGGATTGCATTTTCATTCTATGGCAGCAATTTGATGCTCACTTCCTTGCATTCTCCTGGATTTGTACATTGAGGAATTCTTCTTCAGCCTCCTGGCTTCATCACTACTACACAAGTGTTCGATCCTCGCTCTATATATTTAGCTATATGCTCAATCCATTTTCGGGATCGAAATCAAAATCTGACACTACTATATCGCTCAAAATCGCATTTTAAAATTTTCAGGACAAACCTGATCAGACGCTTGTGTAGTCAAATTTCTAACGTCGCTTTCTTGTCTAAATCATATCTAATCAACATTTCCTCAAATCTTTGACTTTTTTCCTGAAAATTCAACTCTAGTCAACCCTAGTCAAACTTGGTCAGCTGGACCTCGATATCTCTCAAAATTGATTCTAAATCTTCCAATTTTTTCCATAATCTATTATGAGTTCTTCTTGATCTCTGATTCAACCTCTATCTGCAATTTCTCGCTCTCAATCATCATATGACGTGTCATTTTTCCATTTCACTCCCGAGGGGGTAGGATGATTACATCATTGAATCTATTCCAATCAATCTAATATGATATTCAAAATTCCCCATTACTAGGGGCATCTTATCACTTGGGGCATGTTTATTTTTTCATACTTCATAGTCAATATTGGATACTCCACAATCAATAAGGGCATCTTTGTTCCTTAAATCTTGTCATCTATTACGTATCGGGGCAATCTAACCCGGATCCTTGAGGATCAAGCTTCATTCTGGAGATGATTCTCGAAATCTCAAATCTATTAAGTATCTAAACAATCTAACTCAGATTCTTGGGGACTAAGCTTCGTTTTGGAGATAGTCCTAAAAATCTCTATTGAATATCTTTTTTTTTTTTTTGGACAGGTATCAGGGCAATCTAACTCTGACTCCTGAAGATTGAGCCTCATTCTGGGGACAGTGTTTTGAAAGATATCAATCTAACCAGTGTCTAGGCAATCTAACCTAGATATTGGGGAACTAAGCTTTGTTCTAGAGATAGTCCTAAAGATCTCTACTGACCATATTTTTTTTGGATAGGTATCAAGGCAATCTAACCCTGACTCTTGAAGGTTGAGCCTCATTCTGGGGACAATTTTTGAAAGATGTCAATCTATCAGGTATCTGAGAAATCTAACTCGGATCCCTGAGGATCAAGCTTCATTCTAGAGATGATTCTCAAAATCTTAATCTATTAGGTATCGGGGCAATCTAACCCAGATCCATGAGGATCAAGATTCATTCTGGAGATGACCCTCAAAAACTCTACTTGACCGACGCCTTGGCAACCTAACCTAGACTTTAGAGAGTCAAGCTCTATTCTGGAGATGGCTTTGAAATCTTCATCAATCGATCTTTGCATCATCAATCTTCGAAATCTATTCTTTTGTGCTTCAAGCATCAGACTATTTTTTGAATCAATGCACTGCTCGCACATCTATTCAAAGAGGGGCAAAATGTAACACCCCAAAATTGGCATCTTGCAACCCTAACCAATTTTGTTGCATTTTTCATTCTTCTGGATCATCAAAGTCCTATTGTACTAGGCAATTCTGAGTTTGACTGACTCTACTCGACTTGAGTGTCAGGTGCAGAAAACCCTAAATCTGCATTAATCATAACATTATATTTAATTCCTAAATATCAATTAGCTAAACAAACCTTATGATTGAATTAATTTAATTATAAAGTCCTAGCATTTTTATTAAATTAAATTCACCCCTTTTAGCTAAAACACATAAAAATGAATTAAAAAATATTTAATTATTAAATAAATATCCTCATTTCAAAAATTGAATTTAATTATTTAGATAATTGAGAAAAACACATTTATGAGGTCATATTCTATTTATTTAATTAAATATTCTCTCAAAAAATCCTCTCTCCTGTTCAGAAATGGAAACTTTGAATTAATTGTGCTTTATAGAGAAAGAAAACAGTTAAAATAAAAAATAAAATAGTTAAAAACAAAGGGAAAACAGTTTATTATTTTCTTTTAAAGAAAAATTGCTAATCTGAACTGGCTTTTCTATCTATTTTATTTCAAAAAAAGAAACTTTCTATTCTGAGTAGGCTCTCAATCTATAAAAGAGCTCCCATTTCTCATTCAAAACCCGAGAGAGAAAATATGCATTGTTAGAACAAAGAATTGTTTCTTCCTTTTAGTTGATAATCTCATTTACATTTAGCTATCATTTGCAATAGATTAATGCCAATTTCTTAGATTAATTGCATTGCAATCATGTCTTAGTTTAATCTCATTTAATTTTTAGAATAATCTTGCATCTTTCAATTCTTAGATTAATCTTGCATTGTATTGCATTGATGGAGAAAATCCTTCATTCTTAGATTGGTCTATAGTTGTGAGACTCTTGTTCTGAGAGCTATTCGAAACCCCATCTAGATAGAAGGCAACAGGTCAAATCATACAGGCATGCAGGATGAATAACTCATATTCACTTTTGTATGTGTCTAATGAACAAGGACTATGTTGAAGTGTATGGTTGAATAGCAAGGCCAAATTTAGCATATACAATTTGCACTTACCTCCATTTTCATGTGGAGTAGAAATCCCCAAATTTGACAAATATAGTGGTCATTTCAACCCACAAGACCACATTCAAGAATTATGTTCCCTATGTACATAGTTTATGCATGAGAAGACGTATCTCATGCATCTCTTTTCCCGAAGCTTAGGTGGTCAAGCTATGGAGTGGTTTTCAAAGTTACCCACTGGGATCAAAATATTTGACAAACTGATGAATTTATTTTTACAACAGTATTCATATAACATACAACATCTGACATCTATGATTGAATTATGTAGCATTCAAAAATAGACAGGAGAATCATTCTTGACTTTTCTTCAACAATGGAGAAGAATATTTTCTAGATATCCATGACTCATTCCTGAGTCTGAAAATATGGATATATTTACCAACGCATTACTCGAAGAGTATAATTATCCACTTCAAATGCAATATCTTTCTACTTTCAATCAACTTGTGAAGAGTGCACCGAAGATTAAAACTATGCTTATCAAGAAAGGTGAATTTTTTTTTTCAAAAGAAAAGAAATTTAATTCCAGTTCCAAAGATAAGATCAAATATTGGAATAAAAATAAGCATGTAGTAAATGATGGGGTAGTCAATAATGTTTCTCCCCAACCCAAACCAATAGATTTCAACTTGACAAGTGGATCAAAAGACCTAAAAGCTATTGAAAACACCACAGAGGTGCCCTCCAAAGGGGTTTTTAACCTCATGAAAGAAAAACCTTGGGTTAAACGCAAGAGGGACTTTGATCCTTTGGGTGAATCTTATGAATCGACCCTTAAGATTCTATTGGAAAACAAATTGATCATGTTGCCAGATAATTCCAAGCCATATGAACCAGAGGTAAAACCAAAATGGTGGAGAGACAATGATTATTGTGCATATCACAGAAATAAGGGACATACAACAGAGAACTACATGAGGTTAAAACATGAAATCTAGGACCATAACAATAGTGAAACAATCGCAGTTGAAAATCATGCAACGAACGTTGATCATAAGGAATTTAAAAATCCCTTGCCTGAATATGAGAAAGTAGAATCTTCTAAATAAGGTTCTAGAATTAATCAAATTTACAACACCCTAGATTATAAGGTCATCCACATGATTGAACCAGTCTCTATTGAGTACTATAACGTAATCATTGTAAGGAATTATAAGAAAGAGTCTAGAACAGAAAACGTCGTGACTCAAGCACAAGGAAAGGTCACCTTGGGAAAAGGAGGATATTAAAAATCCTCCTCATATCAAAATAAACTGATGACATCCAAACAGTGGGTGCCCACCAACAAACAATCGATCATGAATGCCTCTAAGGTATCACAGTCTAAACAACTAGCTTCCTTCCATGCTACATACTGTAGCATCATTGAGCAATTGCAAAGAACAAATGTATAAATTTTGATCTTTGAATTGCTTAAAATCTCTCCGGCTCACAAAGAGATCTTAGATAAATATTTGTCAACCTCTAATGTCCCTAAAGAATTGGATTTTTATCATTTTCAATCTATGGTTGTTCATTTGACTTCGCCACATTACCTATCCTTTTCAGAGGAAGATGATAACTCCCTAAGTCATCCCCATAATCTTCCTTTGCATATTGAAGTCATGGTTCTTAAAAATCACATCAAAAGAGTCTTGACAGATGGAGGCATTGGGTTGAACATCTACACATACAAACTGATTGAACAATTGGGATTTTCAGAATATGTCATTGATCCAAAGAAGAAAATTACCATAAAGGGATATGATGAACAAGAGAGATCTTCCAAAGGTATCATAAATATTCCCATCAGAGTGATCCTGTGGAGAGTGGTTTAGGGCACCTCCTAAAGTTCATATTTTCTTGCTTTTGTGTTTGTAATAAGGTGCATCCTTGAGATCACCCTAGTGTTTTCTTGTGTGGGTCTATGATGTAAGGTGAAGGACCCTAAGGTGATTTATAAACCTATGGGTTCCTGAAACCATTATTAGACCATGTTAGTCTTTTGGTGATTTTAGTGTTTAGTTAGAAGTTTATGTTTCAAGACCTTAGGATAGGATCTTAGCATGTTTTGAACCTCTCCCACACCCTTGAAGGTTGGTAAGATTGGCATTTTTCCCAAAATAGCAACTCTGTCATATGTTGCCAAAAAGTTGTCTTTTTGCAAAATGTTGCATGAGCAACTTTTGCAAAATGTTGCTCGAGGAATAACAACTCAAATATAACCAACCACACCAACTTCTTGGAGCATCTGTAATGCCAAGATGATGTTATTATATGATCGGATGCCTTCTAGGAAGGTTAGAGTTTACTGTGTATGGAGCTTGATGTTCAGAGAAGGAAATAGAAGAGTTTTCTGAGTTATTTTGATAGTGTACGGCCTGGTAGGGATTCATCTTATGGATCTAGTTGCAAAATTTGGTGATGTCTTGAGTTCCTTAAACATTCCAGTTGGTTTGAGTTGGTTTTGTGGATTTTGTTAAGAGTTAGAGATTTTATTTTCTCACTGTCTGAGAAACCAAAGTTTACTGGGTCAGTCACAAAGATGTGATCCTAACTAGAGATTTATCCAGTGGATTTGCTTGACCACTTGGAAAATAAAATTTAGCATCATGTTCCTTAAGAATCGTAAATCTCAGAGACTCAATGTTAGTCCTATGAATTATGAGACAAAACCCTAGGCTAATTATCTCTATGTAATTAGCCTAGTTCTTTAGTACAGTCACATGCATGTACAATATATGATTGGGAGGATCAAAATAATGGCAGTTCTAGACTATTTTTGGGTAGAGGAAGCCATCTAAGCCATTAAATTCATTCTATGAACTCACCTTCAACCACTTGCTTAGAAAACGAAGCCTAACCTAACTAATTAGGTTTTTGAGATTTGTAAGAGTCAATGGTGCAGGAGTGGAGTGAAGTTCTAGGGATTTGAGGGGTTTAAAAAATCCATAAAGGGTGTCTATAAACCTAATCAGATTAGTTAGATCCTTTTATAGTTGAAATTTATGTTTAAAAAAACCCTTTGGATAGGGCTACAAGGAATTCTAGGCCATTTAGTGTTCGGCCATCCTTCAGTCTGCAAGACTGAATCCATTGGTGGATTCTCTACCCTTGGGGTCTACTTGAAGTCTCTAATCACTTATATTAGTAGTTCTAAGTATATGGTAAAGATTTATGGTATTGTGCTTGGTTTGGGGAAAGTGTCCCTAAAGGAGAAATTGTAGAGTTCTACATCTTGGCTTGGAGAGTCAAGTGGGGGTAGGGGAAGTGTATTGGTCCCTTAGAAAAGTTAGAAGTCACCCTAGGAAGACATTTGTGGATTTGAGGTTTTCAAGAAAGAAGTTTGAAGAGGTGATAAGGAGTTGAAGCCCATCAAGGTTTTCTTGCAGTGACTCTACATCAAAGAGGGATGTCAATTTATAGTTATTAGATATTCCATTGGCTTACAACATCTTGTAGGGAAGACCCTAGATTCATGAAGTGTAATTTGTCCCATTCACCTACCATCAATGCATCAAGTTTCTATTCAATGGTGTCAAATTAAAAATTCCTATAGACACTAGCTACACATGTAATGCACTGCGTCAGGTAGCAGATACTCTCATACCCCATAATAGAGAGGCTTCAACTTTAGAGTGAACCAACGACTTACTGAAAGAAATGGAAAAGAAGTTGAAGATAAAGGACATAGGTATAGGTGGATACACAGTGGAACCCATACTATCAATCACATTTCTTCCCACATCACCTAGGTCTTACGAGAGACTTTCAGAAGAGATGAAACCAACAACATCCAAAGCAATATATGATGGTGACTTTGTTAAACCCAACATACCATTAGAGGATGAAAAAGAAGAATAAGCCATTCTAGAATGGTTATATAAGGAGCCTAAAAAAAATAAGATAAAATAATGTGAAATATCCCTAGAAACATATGGAGTGGGGTATGAGCAAGCTTGAAAAATGGATTATTTAGGCAAGCGACCCATTGGATGTAATCAGAATGGAACCCAAGAACCAATCTCTATTTAATTTAGATGACCTAGATACACAACCAGTCTAGGTTTCTTATCAAGGAAAGAACAAAGAGCCAAGAGTCATCTAGATAAAGGAAAGAGACATCAGGTTCATGTAGATGAAGAAGAATAGAATAAAATAGAATAGATGAAAGTACTGACATACCCACTTGTAAGTGGGATGATTCTGATGATTCTAATTAGGAATATGTGTATCCTTGTCCTATTCCTCCAAATATCCTGGCTCTTCTTTTTAAATAAGAAACACCCCAAGTCAACGCTACTAAAGAGTGTGTTCTAGAGGAATCATCAAAGGCTTCTAATCAGTTAGAGACTACTACATCTAAATAAGATCCAGATATAAAAGAAGGGAATCTAACCATAGTAGAGTTCTCAGATAAAGCTCATACAAATTGGGGGCAACGAGTGGACTTCACTCATGTCCTATATATGGTTGATTATGCTGAAACAAAATCTCATGAGTATGAGTTTGATAGTTTGTCAGAAGGGACTCAAGACAAGGAGGTGGATACTATATAATAGTACATAACTTCATTTGAGGTAGATGAAGGTTTAGGATCTAGGTCTAACAAGTTAGATCCTCTGATAAAGGATCATCTAGATCAAGGAAAGCACAAAGAGACAAGAATCATCTAGATAAAGGAAAGAGACATTAGGTTCATGTAGATGAAGAAGAAAAGAACAAAATAGAACAGATGAAAGTATTGACACACCCACTCACAACTGGGATGATTCTAATGATTCTGATTAGGAATATGTGTATCCTTGTCCTATTCCTCCAAATATCTTGGCTCTTCTTTTTAAAGAAGAAACACCCCAAGTCAACGGTACTAAAGCGCATGTTCTAGAAGAATCACCAAAGGCTTCTAATCAGTCATAGACTACTACATCTGAATAAGATCCAGATATAAAAGAAGGGAATCTAACCATAGCAGAGTTCTTAGATAAAGCTCATAGAAATTGGGGCCAACAAGTGGACTTCACTCATGTCCTATATATGGTTGATTATGCTAAAATAGACTTTTATGAGTATGTGTTTGATAGTTTGTCAGAAGGGACTCAAGATAAGGAGGTGGATACTGCACAATAGTATGTAACTTCATTTGAGGTAGGTGAAGGTTTAGGATCTAGGTCTAACAAGTTAGATCCTCTGATACCTAACATGGGATTTGACAATGTTGTTAGGGCTCTTGTTGATTTAAACACACCTATACAGGTTACTGATTTAGGTCTCTATGTGATGGTCTAAGTTTATGATGAACATACCGTGAATAACCTTGAACCTTTAAATTAATTACCCCTCCTACATCCTGAACTCATTGACTGGGGTTTGCAAACACAATCCATAAACATCTCTACATTCCTCAATGAGTACGCCCTATCATGATACCTGAATGTTGTTGAACCTATGATTTCTTCCACCAACGAACCTAGCATAAATATGACTGAAATAGATATCAAGTACCTCAGTCATAAAATTAAAATGAAAAAGAAAAAGAGTTATGAAGGAAAAAACCACATTGTGGTGGTTTCAGTTTTAAAAATAGTCAAAAGAAAAGATACATCTGATGGTGAAAACCTCTTTGAGGCACCAAAGGATGGGGTACTTGATATCCTACCTAGTTACTTCCAGGAGAGGTCACAAATATTGATTGAATCAACACAACATGTGAGCATTGGGACAAAGGAACATCCATGCATCATCTATGTGACACAATCTTTATCAACAACAGAGATAAAATAATTCACTAAATTCTTTAAAGAGAAAAAAAATCAAATTTTCATGGATTTACTCAGACATGCCTGATTTGGATCCAGATCTGATCATGCACCATCTCTCTATCGCACCAGGAGTAAAACCAGTAAAATAGAAGCTCCAAAAAAAGCATCTTCACGTCTCTCTGTTGATTAAGAATGATCTGGAAAAGTTACTTAAAGCTGGGTTCATTTGAGATATTAATTATGCCAAGTGGATTTCAAACATTGTACCAGTATCCAAACTAGACAAATCTATGTAAGTCTGTACAGACTTCAGGGACCTAAACAAGGCTTTTCCAAAGGACGAATTTCCTTTTCCTAACATTGATATGACTATGGAAATGACATATGGATATGAAATGTACTCCCTCGTGGATGGTTTCTCTGGATATAACCAGATCAAGATTGCTTCAGAAGATCAGGAAAAGACAAATTTTACATGTGCTTGGTGAACCTTCTGCTGGAACATTATGCCCTTCAGACTGAAAAATGCAGGAGCTACTTATCAAAGGGCTATCACAGAATTCTTCCATGACAAGATGCACAAAAAAATGGAAGATTATGTGGATGAAACACTGGTTAAAACTATGGAAAGATGCACACACCTACAAGACTTGGGTAAAATTCTTAACGGAATGGAGTAGTTCAAGCTTCAACTAAACTCAAAGAAGTGGGCATTCGGGGTAACCTCTGGAAAATTGTTGGGTTAAATTGTTTTATAAAAAAGGATCAAGGTAGATCTTGCAAAGGTGCAAGAAATCCTAGAGATGCCACCACCTAAAAACATTAGTCAGATGAGGACACTTCAAGGAATAATTTAGTCCATAAGGAAATTTATCTCATAGTTAGTAGACAAATCCCAACCATTCATGGAAACTTTGTGTAAGGGAGTCACATATGAAGGGAATGAAGAATGCAAAAAGAACTTTGATCAAATCAGAGTATACCTGGCTAACCCACCGATATTCATTCCTCCTACACCATAAGAACCAATAATATTATATATATCGGCCACGACAACATCACTGGGGGAACTTCTAACACAGGAAGACGAAGACAAGAAAGAGTGAGCCATATACTACATCAATAGAACCTTGGTCTCTTATGAAATGAACTATTCAGAGATAGAGAAATTTTTTCTCATACTTGTATTTGCATCTTAGAAATTGAGACATTATGTGTTAGCACATTCCACAAAATTGGTTGCAAAGATCGATCCGCTGAAATATCTTTTAAGTAAGGCAACTTTGACTGGAAGGCTAGCGAAATGGATCAATCTCCTCAGTGAGTTTGACATTTAATATGTTGAGCACAAAGAAATTAAGGGACAAGCCATTGCATACCAATTGGCTAACGATCCATTACAAGATGATCTCCCAATCAATATTGAATTTCCAGACAGTTCCATTGTGCACATAACACACAAGTCATGGAAAATGTTCTTCGATGGATCTTTACACAACTGGGTTCAGGTGCAGGTGTCTTGTTCATAACACCTCAAATATATTCTGTAGCAAAGGAATACAAGTTGTTTTTCCCTTGTACAAATAGCATTTCTTAATATGAAGCCTTGGTTAATGAAATCAAACTGGCAATTAAGGAACATATCAGAGCTACACATCTATGGGGACTCCCAGCTCATCATCAACCAAACTAACAATGTCTATCAAAATAAGGATGATAAAATCATGCCTTATAAGAGAATGGTTGATGAATTTAAGAAATATTTTACCTACATCACGTTCCAGCAAGTCTTGAGGATACAAAACATATCAGATGATTCCATGGCTACATTAACATCCTCACAATCGCAAGAGGAAGACTTTCGCTATGAGTTCCTGGTGGAAGAGCTTCATTTCCCTACCTACAACTCCCCAGAATCCCACATGGTCTGTTATATCATACGACATGAGTCTTCTTGATACAAACATGTCTATGCCTACTTGCACCATCATGTCATCCTTGATGCACTTACCCGTAATGAACACTGACACCTTATTCAAAATGCCTCATAGTATGTTCTCATAGATATAGAAAAAGAGGTAGTAGGATACACAAAAACATGTAAGAAATTCCAATTGCATGCCAATATTATACATGCTCTAGCAAGGGAACTGATTCCCTTTATCACACACTGGCCCTTCCAATAGTGGCATTCGACCTCATCGGTCAGATAGACCCATCTTATTCTAATGTGCATAAATCATCATCATCACCACTGATTATTTCACAAAGTGGGTATATGTGGTCCCACTAATCAAATCTATAGGCCAATAGGTGGCCTTATTTATTCTGAATCACATTATTTGTAGATATGGCATTCCTTCAGCCATTATAACTCACAATGGAGGGAAGTTCAAAAAACACCACTATTGAAGAACTTTGTGAGAAGTTCAAGATTAAACAACACTTCTCTTCCATTTACTATCCATAGGGTAATGGATAGGCTGCGGCCTCCAATAAAAATTTTCCTAAAATATTGCACCGTATTATGAAAAAATCTGGATGGGATTGGCATCTGCAAATCAATCTCGCACTATGGGCATATAGAAAAATTATCAGAATACCTATTGGGGAAAAATCCTTTGATCTTGTCTACAGAGAAAAAGCAGTACTACCCATAGAAGTAGAGCTCCCATCTCTAAGGGTTTTTCTATGAAGGCTTATCATAGATGAAGATCACAAAGGCTCAAGGCTACAAGAATTGGAATTGTTGGATTAACGTCGGAAAGCAGTGTTCCATCATCTTTGAGCTTACCAGAAAAGAATGTCTAGAGGTTATAATAGAAAGGTAAAACCAAGAGAACTTCAGGTGGGAGACCTAGTTTTGAGAGAAAACCCTCACATTCAGTCACATAGAGAACAAAAGGGGAAATTTGAACCCAATTGGTTGGTTCCTTATATCATTACTACAACATTGATCTCTAGAGCCTATCGATTCTCCACACCTGAAGGAGAACACCTCTGGGAGCCCATCAACACTCTCCATCTGAAGAAGCTCTACACCTAAGGCATTCTCGGTGATCAGCACCATGTACATATGATCCTAAAAAAAGGCTAAAATTTGAAAAAGTCCTAAAAAAGATGATCATCTTGGTGAAAACCTAGTAAACACGTGCCTTGATGCATCAATCAAAAAAATTTAAAAAAATGGAAAAATAAAAAAAAATGAAAAAAAGAGGAAAAGGTGCCTTGGTGAAAATCCTGTAAACAGGCGCCATGGTAGAAAAAATAGAATCTATGCCAAGTAGGTGAAAACATGGTAAACATACGCCTCTTGTACTCAGTGCTCCATCTATAAATACTCAGTCTTGGTGATCCTTCGTTTCAATTTTTCCATAAGCTTTCATTCAATTTCATGACACTTTGGTTCTCCTGAGAACCCTCCTAGCTTGAAACTGATCCAGAGTCATAGTCTAGGGGTAATCAAATTGGCTTTGTCCTAACAGTATGATTCAAGTCAGTTATCTTCAATTGATGTTTGTTACCAAGGGCATGGGTCCCCAAATATGATCACATCTCTGGCTTACACAAGAGTCAGTAATATTGTCATTTCTGAAGGACATCTCACTACTGACTCAACAGGTGTTTCTCAACACCCCTAATCAAAAGTGTTTCTTAACACTATCTTTGGATGCATCTGTATTTCTTAACACACATTGGATAATGAAAATGTCAACAATAGATCGATAGTACTCAAACACGTTGCACTCACAAGAACAAAGGTATTTCTCAATACCTCACACATATACACATCTGAAAACTTTGAAATTGGATGAAGTATGCTGAACTTCTCTTTATATGTTATTTGTTCTCATTGATTTTTGTCAATCTTTTATTTGTCTACTACTTTTTGGTGTGGTCTCGATGATCCTACAATGTCAAGTAAACTGGATGTATGTGATAAAAGCTCTTGTATTAAGGCAGAAAAGCCTCACATCCCTCAATCCTATTTACTTGTACGCCAAGGTGAGGTCGAAACTATCTCCTTGACTATTATTTCTCTATTTTTTTACACAATATCCCACTCATACTTATCTTGGCTCTGAATGCCTTGATACTAGTGTACTCTTGCAACATAAATTGGAAACAACATTCATGTCATCTCGACTTTTGTGCCTCGATGCTTATGCTAGTTTCTCAAATCTTATCCAATGAAATTCATATTCATATTCTTATGGTCATAGTGGCACCAGTAAGAATTGTATTGACTCCGATGTCCAAAAATGCTCGATGAGGAAAAATTTCAAAGGTAAAAGTCCAGTGACTACACCTTAGGTTGCATTTATGTTAGTCTTGCATTTGCATCTTCTTGGTTTTTAATCTGCATAATATTGTTATATCTCTCCAATGTGAAGGATTTGAGGTTCTTATTCATCAATCTTCTCATTGTTAAGTGGTCAAGTTGCATCTTGATAGAGACATGATTGAGTACCTATGTTGACAGTTCATCTTTTACATACATGTGATGTTAGAGACATTACATTGCATTGCATAATCATAACATCTATATCATTCATTGCATTACATATCCATAAGCATGATTATAACTACATTCATACATCTATATGCATCAGAAAAGAACTTAAAATCATTTGCATTATTACAAAAACTATCCATGTACATCTAGATATCATATCATCAACCGCTACATCAACATCTGCATAAACATACATATTCATATACATAAAGCATAACAAAAATGCATCCATGCAGAGAACATCTCATGAATCACATCACATCAATACATGTATGAATAAATTGAATCATATGTCTCTCTATATGATCAAATGTATCAGGGGTACTGTTAACCAAATTTCCCCATCCCTTGCAATTTGGCTATCCCCTGTATTTCCCGCCAAAATGGCCAAGCCTCCCTTTTTCAAAAAAATCAAACCTTTTGGCTCATCGCGCAATCGCGTTTTAAGTTTTGCTTAAATTTTAAGTTGCATGACTACGCGACGAGCTGCCTATCGCAGTCGTCGCTCAGTCGCAACCTTTTCCTGCATCAGTCCTTTTCCCCCCCGAGTGCGCGACGAGTTGTATTTGATGTCGTCGCGCAGTCGCGGTCATTCTATGTCAAGTCGCTCGAGCTCTGCGACTGAGCGGGTGCAGCGCTTGCGGCGGTCATCGCGCAATCGCGATGTTTATGTTAATTCGGGAGATGAGCTCGCGAGTGCACGACGAGCTGGAGGATCCATGTGGTCGCGCACTCACTGATCAAAAAGAAGAAAGGAAAAGCAGCCCCCGACTGCGCGATGAGAAAGAATAGGAGCTCATCGCTCGGTCGCTGAGCAAAACACAAGACAGAGAAAAGGGTCACGACTGCGCGATCAAAGCAAGAAATGGGCTCGGTCGCTCACTCGCTTAACAATATATGCAAAGGAAAAATAGGTCACAATTGAGCGACGAGCTGGGGGATCCACGTTGTCGCGCAGTCGCCGGGCAATGCACACAAATGAGAAATGATTTCCGACTGAGCGACGAGTTGAAAGAAGAGATGGTCACGTAGTCGCCAAGCCATAAAGCTAAAAGGAATGCTGCTCGTGAGTGCACGACCGAAAGGGAAAAAGAGCTCGTCACGTACTCGCCAATGAATAAAGATAAATCAAGAGGTGCTCGCGACTGAGCGATTAGCAGGAGAAAAGGGCTCGTCGCGCACTCGCGCATAAAACAGAAACAGACTTTCAGAGGCTGCGAGTAAGCGAT
>MU224126.1:12549-31365 GCA_018584345.1 Thuja plicata
CACTTATGAACTCACTTAAAAAGTGCGTGAGAAAGTGTCAAATAAGTGTGCAAGAGGTGTCTCAAGTGACGAGGACACAAGTCCAATGCTATGAAGTGAGATAAAATTAGAAAATAGCCTAAGTAAATTTAATCTAGGTTTGAATAGGTCAATCATAGAAAGGTAATTAGCAAACTATCTAGATAATGACAATATTTATACTAATAGGTTACTCTCAAGGGTCATAGGCTTGTATGAGATATTGTATTTTTATAGAATATGTTCTGCTATTGATTTAATTTTATGGTTGTTGATTACTCATATGAAGCCAAAAAAATGTCTTCAAAAAATAACCCATACATGAACCAAAGATGTACTAGTCACCAAGTTGGTCAATAGTTGAATCGTATAGCACCCCATTAATAAGTAAGAGGTCCTAGGTTTAACTCCTAGTTGGTCCATGAAAAATTAAAAACTGTTCCTAGAGCTTAGGTTAGTAGATGTAGGCGAAACTAGTAGCCATGCATTTATAGTGTTTTGCAAGCGGGTGTTAGAAAATGATCCACACACTAGTACATTTGAGGCCTCATTCTGACGACTATCTATTAGATATTCAACGCATATCTGTCAGATATTCAAGAGAAGGCGTCGTCAGAGTTATTTCATCAAAAATTGCTACAGAGATAGTAACCATTGTCATTCTGACAGACATAACCATCGTAAACTATTATACAAATAAACAATTTATTATAACATTTCTGATGGTACCCCTATCAGAAACATAGCATCCCCGATGGTTATCCAGTGACATTTTCAATGGTAAAATCGTTGGTAGTATAGCATCGCCGTCAAAAACTAGTGTCAAAAATATAGAATCTCCGACGGTTATCTAGTGACATTTGTGACGGTAAACTCGTCGTTCATATAACATCTCTATCAAAATGGGGCATCAAAAAATGTAGCATCCTTGACGGTTGTCCAATGACATTTGTGACGGTAAACATGTCATTAGTATAGCATCACCGTTGAAAACTGGCGTAAAAAAGTAGCTTTCCTAATGGTTGTCCAGTGATATTTTTTACGGTAAGCATGTCGGTAGTATAGCATCGTCGTTGAAACTAGGCATAAAAAATGTAGCTTTTTCGACGGTTGTCCAATGACATTTCCGACGGTATACTTGTCGGGAGTATAGCATCGCCGTCGGAAACAGGCGTCAGAACTTGAGCATCATCGACGATTATCTAGCATTACTTTTGACGGTAATCTCTTCAGTAGTATAGCATCGTCGTCACAAACGGGTTCAAGTTCCTGCAGATGTAATTCGATTATCTTATGTTAGCTAAAAAATTCATGATATATATACTCAAAATTACATAGTAAGTACATTAAAAACCATAAGCATCCCATATAAATTAAAAACATTGAAAGGTACATCATGAATTAATTAGATTAAGCATTTATCGCATAAATGTACATTTATATCAATAAATCAATATTAAATAGATTAACCATTGATTGCATATTAAATAGATTAAGCATTTATCGCATAAATGTACATTTATATCAATAAATCAATATTAAATAGATTAAGCATTTATTGCATAAATATACATTTATATCAATAAATCAATATTAAATAGATTAAGCATTGACTTCCCAGAAGCTGCCATAGCTGAAGCACCGCCCGACATCCACCATGACACCACCACCGCCATATAGCACCACCTGAGCATCGCTCCGCAACCCTCCGACAACCAGTAGTTGGTGACATCAGCACTCTAACTATTGACGTCATTTTCCGGCCGAATTTTGAAATTTTCTAGCACCTTTTAATTTTTCCAAATTTTTTTCCGGCGAGACAGCCTAGTGACGTGCATACGGCTGTCAATTTTTTTCCTGTGGACGTGTGACGGTCATTTGAACGTCAATTTTTTTGGGACTGGCTTTTTCCAGAGAGCTTTTTTTTAGAGGTGTTGTTGGTTTTTTAGCTGTAACTTCTGCATACAGTATCATTTTTTAGAAAATGAGATATTGCTGGAAAGATCTTTCTGAGCCATAGACCATCATGTTGGTTTTGTTTGCAAATTCGGGCATATGAGTTCCCAATTTTAGCGTCGAGGTAGAGGCTTCAGTTTCCTCTCTTTGCATTTGGCGTCTAGGTTTTCTCCTTGATTTTTGTGCTTTTTAAATTTATTTCTTTGGTGTACGGGGGATATAATTATACATTATGGGGGGTGAATTTTACTTTCTACAATTTACTTCAGAAAGAACCTTCTTCTTCCATCTTCTTCTCTCAATGTCAGACCCTTTTATGGCCTTACTAACACTACATAACTACCACACTTGGAAAGCACATACGACTAGGCTGCTTATGTCACGTAGCTTATGGTCATGTCTGGATGAGAACCAACCTATTCTGCAATTCCTTTTTAAGGTTCTTCAGCACAAAAACAAAATGGATGAAGCCATGGGCTTAATTGCACTGAACATCTCCGACAGTCTCTTGTTTCACCTGGATGGTTTGAACACTCATCGGGCCATTTGGGGAAATTTTGCAGATTTGTTTGGCACATTGAATGAGTTTTGGGAACTAAAACTTGATGCAGAGTTGACCTCATTGACTCCTACTAGATTTACCACTATTGAGGACTTCTTGATGAAGTTCAAATCTCTACATTCGGTTTTGTAGGGATGTGGGAAAAACAAGACAAATGATGAGTGTATCTTCCTGATACTCTCATAGTTGTGAGGATAGTATCAGATCTTTTCTTCCACTATCTACTTCACCATGGATGCTTTGGGTGCCAGGCATACCATGCCTTCCTTTGATACCTTCAGTGATCAGTTGACATGGGAACATGAAAAGATCCAATAGATGGATGCTTCTGGCTCTTCAAGAAAAGCATTGGTTGCTCAGTCTTCACATGGGAAACCAAAATAGAAAGCCAAACCGAAGAAAGATTCAATAGGTAGTGACTAGTCTTCCTCCAAACCTGCACAGAAAAATGATTCAAAACCTCCAGCTCACCCTTCAAAGGGTAAATCTTCTTTGAAGTTTGCTGAGTCTTCGTCCAAGACTATGAAGAAATCAGTTGAAACCTCTAATTTTTGTCGCAAGGATGGACATCCCATTTCTAGGTGTTGGAAATGTTTGGAGGCTTTAGAGGAAGCCATGCAAGAGCATCACATTTCTTCTCCTCAGTCCATATCCTCCCCTGCAGGGAAAGGTCATGCTCTTACTGCATGAGCAATGACTTCTAGGACCACCTGGCTTTTGGATTTTGGTGCCTCTCACCACATGAATCACACTCAGTAGTTGGTCACCTCACTTGCTCCTTGTGCTACTTCACATTTTGATGTTGGGAACTCATCACATCTTTTAGTTTTGGGTTATGGTTCTGTTGTATTAGCTAGCGATACTCTTTAGGATGTTCTTGTGATCCCTGACATCTCGACGAACCTATTCTCCATCTATCAGATTTGCCACTCTGGCTCTGGTAAGATAATTGAGTTCTCACTAGATGATGTGGTTATTCAAGACCTACATGATTCTGATTTGATTGTGGCTACTGGGAGTGTTGACTCTACATCCCGCCTATACAGATTTGATGGATTTGGGCCTTCTGATAATACATGTTCCTATCTTATAGAACATGCAGATTTAGTGAGTAGACTTTGGCATGGGCATTTGGGCCATGTCAATTACACATATCTTCAAAAGATGAGCACACATGCACTTGTTCTTGGGCTTCCTCATATTTCTTGCATTGATGGTGTTTGTCATGGTTATGTTCTTGGAAAACAACATAGGAATCCTTTTCCCCAGGGACAAGCTACTCGTGCTTTGGAACCACTGGAGTTGATTCACAGTGACCTCATGTCATTTCGTACTCTTTTTTCTGGTGCCATATATGTGCTTACTTTCATTGATGAATTCTCTAGCCGCACATGGGTATACTTTCTTAAGTACAAGTCTGATGTCTTTGATTCATTTAGAGTCTTTAAGACATTTGTGGACAAGCAATTTGGTCTTTTTATTTGGCAGATATGCACAAATAATGGGGGGGAGTATGTGAACCAAGATTTTAGGGATTTTTTCTTTAAACATGGTCTACAACATGAGTTTTCAGTTCCCTACACCCCTCAGTAGAATGGTGTGACTAAGAGAAAGAACATAAAACTTCAGGAGATGGCTAATTGTATGATTCAGTCCAGGTCCATGGATTTGTCTTTTTGGGTAGAGGCAATTAATTGTGCCAACTATATTCAGAATCATATGCCCCATAAGGCATTTTGACATATGACTCCTAAGGAGGCTTGGTCTCATGTCAAGCTTGATGTATCTTCATTCCGAGGTTTTGGTAGTAAAGCATTGACATTTATACCTGATTCTCAGAGGAGAGCAATGGAGCAGAAGAGTTGACACCTCATTTTTGTTTTCTACTGTGAGGATGTTAAGGCCTAAAGGTTGTTTGATCCTAATTCCAGAGAGGTCATGTTTCGACATGATGTCCAGTTTGATGAGCGCCTTCCTGCAGTAGATACTCTGCTTCCAGAGTCTACTTCACTTACCACTACTCCATCATCTCTTCCAAATTATTTTCAGGATTATGAGAATGATGATCTTGGTGATCCCCATTTACCTCCACCACAGGATCCTCCATAGATGCCTAGATGGGCTCATTTTATTGTTGAGGCTACAACATCTCTTGTAGGTGACCCTTCGTCTTCCTGTCGCACCTGCTCTCATATTTTGGGTTCTAGCCTTCTGAGTCATGCTATTTATGGAAATCCTCAGACTTTTTCAGCAATGATAGGACATTCTGATAGTGCTATGGAGGAGGAATATTCTTCTTTGATGAAGAATCATACTTGGGATCTTTGTTCTCTTCCTAAGGGAAGAAAGTTAGTGCAATGCATGTGTTTTTATCGTACTAAGTTTGTTGCTGATGTTTCTATTGATAAGTACAAGGCGCATATTGTTGTGAAGGTTTTTTCACACATTGAGGGTATTGATTACACTGAGACATTTTTCCCTATTGCCAAGATGAATTCTATTTGCCTTGTCTTATCCCTCATATCTTCTCAGGGATGGCCCATTTTTCAGATGGATGTGAAGAGTGCATTATTGCACGGTGATCTTACTAAGGATATTTACATGGAGCAACATCAGGGATTTGTGTAGGATTCCTCCTTGGTTTTTAGACTTTAGCATTCTTTGTATGGTCTCAAACAGGCCCCTCGGGCTTGGTATGAGAAGATGGACTCTTTTCTACTTTCGACAAGATTCACACGCTACCATTCCGATCCTACAATCTACATTTAATGCCTTGAGGATGAGGTTTTGATCCTTGTGCTATATGTTGATGATCTTCTCATCATAGGTAGCTTATCTTCTATGATTTAGGATGTTCAACGCACATTGATGGAGCAGTTCAAGTTGACTGATCTTGGTCCATTACACTACTTTTCTAGTCTGGAGATTGTTCATTCCTCTACTAGGATCTTCATTTACTAGTAGAATTATTCTCTTGACATGCTTCGATGCATTGACATGCTTGCTTGCAAGCCCACTCCAATGCCTTTTCAATCAGGTGTTACCTTGTCTACCTCTTACGCTTTTCCTTTACTGGATCCTACATTGTATCGACAGTTGGTTGGAAGTTTTTTGTACCTGACACACACACGTCCTGATCTTTCCTTTGTAGTTGGTCTTGTCTCACGATTTTCACATGAGCCTCATGAGAGTCATTGGCAAGCTGCCAAGCCTATTTTGAGATACATTCAGGGCACTATTTTTTATGGCATTCATTACACATCAGGAGCTCCTCACATTGTTGGCTTCACTGACTCAGATTGGGATGGTGATGTTGATGATCAAAAGTCTACTTCTGGCTTTTTTTTTGTCTTGACTCTGCTCCTATCACATCGTCATGCAAGAAGCAGAATGCTCACACACTTTCATCTATAGAGGCTGAGTATAGATTTTCAGTGCATGCTATTAAGGAGATTTTATGGCTTCAACAGTTGATGACTGAGTTTGGTTTTCCTCCTGATCATCCCACTGTTCTGTGGTGCGATAATCAGAGTGCTATTCACATTTCCCACAACCCGATGGAGAATCAGTGCACTAAACACGTTGAGCTTCATATGCATTTCATCCGCCAATAGATTCAGGATGGTGTTCTCACTTTGGAGTACATTCTCACTGATGCACAGGTTGCTGACATCTTTAATATACCTTTTGCATCTTTGCGCTATCTTCAATTGCGTTCTATTCTTGGGGTGACAGAAGTTGTCCTTGGGGGGTCTTCTTGAGGCCTTCCTTCCTTCATGTTTTTTTAGCATGTTTTTCTATCTCTTTTTGGAGAGGATTTTTTCCCACTGGGTTTTCTCCTTTGTCTTCGGTTTACAGAGATTTCCTAGTATTGGGTACCTGATCAGGCCTTGTTGTCGGGACCCATTTCCTGCTTTCGTAGTTGTGCTAGGTTAGCTTACCTCCTGAGCTTCGCTTAAGGGGGGGGTGTTAGAGTAATTATATCTTACACTTATTAATTAGATCACATCAGTTTAATTAATTAAGTTGTTTATTACTCTATTTACTTAAGCTATCTCTTAGGTGCATTATAATTAATATTTATATTAATTATTAATGCGCAACCTAGCTTTTTTCCTCTCTTTAGGGTTTTAGTCACCTTTTAAGGTTAAAATTGTAATTATTATTTCATTATCTTGGAATATATTTTTCTCTCACTTCATGAGTATTCCCAAGCTCTGCTTTTTGTCTCCTTCAAATTCTCTCCAGTAACAGGTCATTTGCATGTAGGTGTTCTTGGCAAACTGTGGATTTGTCTGTCTCAAATTGTACAGATTCTTCTATAAGATCATCATCAGATGTTGAGGAAAAAGCTGGTGGGTCAACCTTGGCTTCGTCCATCAAGAATGACAGTCCTTTCATGGGGCTAGAGGTGGAAAAACCTAAAATTTATAATGTCGGGGATGAGTCAACAATTGAAGGCAAGTCACATGGCTTTTCCTCAAATCTAGGTAAAGGGAATTGGTCAGGTCTTTTTGGATTTAAATCCTCTAGCAAGTCCTTATTCCCAAAGGTGAATATTTTGTCTGACCTACTTAAGGGGGATATTGGCATTATTATTCCTGACACGATTGTTGATCATACTATGTCAATCATGGCTACTACCTTGGTTGGAAAGTTTATGGGTACATGACCGAATACAGATTTTGTCAAATCATTTGCGGATAAGAAATGGAGGCTTAAAGACCAAGTTGACATTGCTGCAATGCCAAAAGGCTTTTTCTCATTTGAGTTCTCCACCGGGGAGGATTTATCAAAAGTTTTGTGTGGTGGTCTTTGGATGATGGGTAAATCCTCCTTATCACTGCAAAAATGGACGACTAGCCTCGACTATAATGACAATCTTTTCACAGCTACTCCAGTTTGGGTTCATCTTCTTGGGATGCACTTGAAATATTGGCATGAGGATATATTGATAGCCATTATTGGTGCCTTTGGGGAGCTTCTCTCCATTGACCCAATGACAGCAACAAGGACAAGACAAGTCTATGCTAGGATTTGTGTGAACATACAACAGAGTGTGGATCTTCATCAAGTTATAACTTTGAAATCGAAATTGGGGTCTTGGAAGCAAGAGGTCGAATACGAATCTATTTTCTTGCTTCACATGCAAGAAATTTGGTCACTGGGTGAAACAATGCCCCCAAAAACCTCAAAAGGAAAAAAAGAAGGTTCAGGAAAAAAACAAAGGTCAGAGAATGGAGTGGAAGAAACAAATAGAGGAAACTAATATCCCTTCTATAATATCTGAAGAAAATAGGGATTAGAAGGCTATAGGTAACTTTGAAGAGAATAATGAGATTCGTCAAAAGGAGTAAAAAGGGGAGATCCAAACAAGTATAGAACAAGAATCAGAAAAGAAAGAACCAGAAGGAAGGATAAATGAGCTCACTAGTCTAAAAATCACAACAAAAGAAAGAGTGGAATCTCTCATAGGAGAAGTAACAGTGAAGGACCTAAGGGTGGAAGATAGTATGGTTCCCCCCAAAGGAGAATAAAAATTAAGGGACTCTAGGGAAGATGAATCCCTAGAAAATGTCTTTTCCCAGAGTTCAGAGGAAAGCCTGGAAGCAGAGAGTGACCTAATGAGAGGTAATAATAAGGATTCTCCTTTCAACCCAAAACAAATTAAACCTTTGGAAAAATTGGACAACAAGAAAGTTATAGAATTAGAGGATAAGGACAACTCTTGGACAAAGGCGAGAGATTCAAAGAAAGGATCAGGAAAGAAAACTGTACTGAGGAAAACTGTATGATCATTGCAGATTTCAATACCCCTTTGAAGTAGGAAGATAAATCGGGAGGGAACATGACCCAAGTGGAAAGTAGGTTTGATTTGATGGATTTTATAATAAATGAAGGCTTGATGGATGTTGAGTTAGAAGGAATAAATTATACTTGGTTGAATTGTAGAGTTGGAGATGAACTTATCCAAGTCACTCTTGATAGGGTTCTCATCACTCTGGATTGGTATACTAAGTTTTCCCACGTTCTCACTTCTCTATCCAGAATTGGTTCAGACCATTTTCCAATTTCTTTCTCTGTTAGTCCTTTCTCTGGCAAAATAAATGCCCCTTTTAGATTTGAGAAGATGTGGCTTGACCATCCTGATTTGGAGAGTAAAAATAGGGAGTGGTGGAACATAAAGGCGGTAGATTCTAGTATGTTCAAAGTGGTAAATAAATTGGCTAATGTTAAATCTAAAGTCAAACACTGGAACAAGAATGTTTATGGGGATATTTTTCAGTCCAAAAATAAAATCCAAATTGATATGATAGATATTCAGGAGGAAATTCAAAGAAATGGTCTAAGTGAAAGTTTGAAAACGCAAGAGAATCAAGTTCTTGCGGACATCCACAACATTATTGCTAAGGAGGAGACTTTCTGGAGGCAGAAATCTAGATCTCTTTGGCTGAAATTAGGAGATAAAAACACAAGATTTTTCATCTTATTGTTCTTATACACAAGGCTATAAACATGATTCATTCCCTATCTGCCACTAGAGGTATCATTTCTAAAGAAGAGGCTATAAGGGAAGAAATTTTGGGGTACTTTTCTACTATGTTATCCAAGAACCAAAACCTTAATTTGGAAGATCAAGGAAAATTACTTGATTCGATTCCCAGCAAAGTGGATCATCTATATAATGCTTTCCTTAAAGTCATTCCTTCAGATCTTGAAATTAAGAAGGCTATATTTTCCTTTGAAGGAGAAAAATCCCCAGGTCCAGATGTGTTCTAGCTATTCTTCTTCCAACATTTTTGGAGCTTTATAGGTAAAGATGTTTGTTCTATTGTTAAGGAGTATTTTGGTACTAAAACTGTCCTTAAGGAAATCAACTCCACTTTTATATCCCTCATACCTAAGAAACTTGGAGCTAATACTGTTGATGGATTTAGACCTATAAGCCTCTACAATTCTTTGTACAAAATCATTTCAAAGGTTCTAACTTCTAGAATTCTGAGCTTCCTTCCTAATTTGATCTCTCCCCGACAGAATGTTTTTGTTCCGGGAAGACAGATTCCTAATTCCATAATAGTTGTTGATGATAACATTCATTCCCTTCAAGCTTCCAAAAAATAAGGGTTTATGATGAAACTGGATCTATCAAAATCCTATGACAGAGTGGACTGGTCTTTTTTCTCAAATATTTTAAGGTCTTTTAGCTTTGATAAGGATGTGTACAGACTTATAATGCAATTGGTTTCCACTATGTCCTCTTCAGTTCTTGTTAATGGAGGATCATCTAAATTTTTTCACCCCTCCAGAGGTCTCAGGAAAGGAGACCCTTTATCCCCCATCCTTTTTTCTATTATGGCGAAAAGCCTTGGGAGATACATCAATAGCTTGGTGCTAAGTGGTTAGATTTTTGGCCTCCAACCTTCCTCTGCAATACAAAAGTGTTTGCATCAATAATTTGTTGATGACACCATCATGATAGGGGAAGCCTTTATGAAAGAAGCAAGGAATATGAAAAAGGCTCTGAATACCTATACTCATGCTTCTGGGCAATTTATAAGTTGGGAGAAAAGTTCCTTATTTTTTAGTAATACTCCAGAAGAAAGTTAAAGAAAAATATCTTCAAAATTCCTCAGAAGTATGTTGATTTGATTGAAAAAATCCAAAAAATATTCCTTTAGTCTCGTGTTGAAGAGAAGAAAATGTTTAGCCTTGTGGCATAGGATGTGGTTTTCAAACCTAGGAAGTTTAGAGGGCTTGGAATAAGAAGCATTAGAAATACTAATAAGGCTCTGCTAGCCAAACAATGCTAGAGAATCTTTGAAGAGGAAAAGGAATGGAACTCTATTATTAAGAGTAAATATCATCTTTACTCTTTAGAGGAAACCTTAAGGAATCCTCTGGACATCCAAGGTTCCTTCATCTAGAACAGTATTTGTAAAGGAAAGAACCTGGTTAGGAAAGGGGTTAGATGAAAACTGGGAAATGGCAGGAAGATTAATTTTTGGAATGACAAATGGCTGAAGGAAATAGCCCTTAATGAGAATAAGGAATAGATGCCTGCTATTCTGGACTGCAAAGAGATAATTGGGGAAATGGTTTCAGATTATTGGATCAATGAGGACTGTATAGATTTAGGCTCTTTTGATGATAATCTCAAAAATGTGAATAAACAACTTAATCAATGGTTCTTAAGAGATAATGAACAAGACACTCTGATGTGGGGCCACGCAAAAAATGATAAATTCTATGTTTCCTCTGCTTCAGCCCTTCTCCATATCTAGGAAGATCGCCCCATCAGCTCTTAGGTATGGAACAATAAGCTTATTCCTAAAATTAACATGTTTTTCTGGTTTCTTGTTTAGAACAAAATTATCACAATGGACAACCTTTGCAAAAGGGGATTTAATATGCCCAATAGATGTATCATGTGTTGTTTTGAAGCTAAATCTAGTAATCACTTTATGATTCACTTCTCTTATACTATTAAGGTGTGGGATTCTGTCTTTAAACATATCAACTTGGAATGGGTGAAACCTCAAAAAATTTAGGATCTTGTTAAACAATGGTTTTTCCCCTTTATTGGAAAAGATACTAAAGCTCTCTGGAATTTGTTTCTTCGCCACTTCACCTAGATAATCTGGAAGGAGAGAAACAATAGAGTTTTCAGAGAAAAATTCACTCCTTACGAGAATGTTGCAAACTAAATCTGCAAAATTTTAATGGAAAATTTCAAATGTACTCTCCCTAGAGACTCTCCTCTTAAGAATACTTCTCAAGACTTCAAAGATATTCTCAACTGGAAAAGCCAGGGGAAAAAAGATAAAGACTTAAAATTGAGAGAAAACACCATATGAACATCTTCAGCGATTGGATGGGTTAAAGGAAACTTTGATGGTGAAACAAAAGGGAATATTGGAAGGGCTGGAGTGGGTGGATTAATCAAAGACTGGGCTTGATATTGTCTAGGAGTTGTGGCTAGCCCTCGGGAATTCAGACTAACCATGTAGCGGAAGCTAAGGAAACTCTTCAAGTTGTGATTTTGGCTAAAGATTTGGGATATTCGAAGCTATAGTTGGAGGGAGATTCCCTAAATATAATAAATTGTATTAAAGGAAAGATTGAGGCCTAATGCAAAACTACCCATATTATATATAAAATTAAATCTTCTTTGTAACTATTTCAGGAAAATTATATTTCCCACGTATATCATGAAGGAAATAAGTCGACGGATGGCTTTGCCAATGTGGGGGCCCATAATGATGTCATTCAATTATAAAAAAGGGGAAGTGGAACTTAATATCAAGATCTTAAGTCTTATCAAGTACAATAAGCTTAATCAAAATGAAGGCACAATTAATACAAAAAGCAATGATGAACATGACACTTAAGCTTAAGGTTAATGAAAGATTTCAGGCGAGGGATGCAAAAATTATGAAGAATGTTACCTCACATGGCTTGTGGATATTTTCTTGCATTTTGAAACAAATAAACTAGAAGAGTCTTGTGTTTTTGCCTACTCGAATCCAGAAAGTTCATAAGATTTCTGAGAAAATGGGAGGTGGTTTGAAAAGGGAGGAGCCACTGGATTGCACGAAATGGAAACAGAAGAAAAAAGTTTGGAGGAAGTTGAAGCGCGGTGGGGTGACACAGTACATGGAAAAATTGCATGGTTGGGATAAAGATGTTACTAAAAAATTTGCGGCTGGCTGGAAAAATGGTAAGGTGAATTTGTGGGGTAAGTACTTCTCGCTTACGCTGAACATTATCTCTGAGATTACGGGGCTGTCCACAGAAGGTATGAAATTTTATAGGGACAACAAACGAATGAGCTCACAAGCTTTCAAGATTTTCCCCAAATCTAAAGATGAAGAAGCTCTCCTGAGAAAAGGGTCTGGAGATTATGTGGACATATGAAGATTAAGATTATTTGGGCTGATATCCTGAAGGTTATGATAGAGTATTTTACTCTAGATGGGCGCTACTCAAAAATCTATAATCTTCACTTGATTTTAGTTAATCATTTTAAACATAATAAGAAAATTTTGTTTCCTTTCTATCTACTTATTTCTCTTAACAACAACATTATGGAGCATAGGAAAAAGGCCAGCAATCCGATGATGCATGAAGGGTTAATCCTGCTTATTTCTTACTATGCCAGGAATAACATCTCGAAACCCATTCCTAAAAGGGTTAAAGGGGATGTTAAGAAAATCAAGCTGGAAAGAAAAAATGTGGACTTGAAGAAGAGGGATAGGAGTAAGATGAAGGAAAAACTAGACATAGATGAGGATTATGAAGACCAAACCCCTGCCCCTAAGGGTAATGAAGAAGAGAATATACAGGATGAGATTATGGAAAATGGTCTAGTGAATGAGGAGGATGCCCCTGGGAATGAGGAGGAGATTCCTGTGAATGAGCTGGATGAATCTACGAATGGGGAGGATGCCTTTGTGAATGAGGAGGAGATTCTCGTGAATTTGGAAGATGATAATAGGGTTAATGAAGATGAAAATCAAGACAAGGAGAAAGAAGAAGAAGATAATGAGGGTAAAGACAAGGAAGAGTTGAACATGCAACCTAATCTTAGGGTTGGTGATAGAACAAGAAAAAATAGAGAATGGATATTGGAAATCAAATAAATGGCAGGTTTGACATTGATGAAAGAATCCCCAAGAGCAATGAGGATTGTGGCGCTAATATGGAGAAGTGGATCAGCAAGGACATGAATGAAATGAAGCAACACTTGAAGGAGATGGAAGAAGTCATGGATCCCTTTAAAGCTAAGCTAGAAAAGTTGGAAAAGGATCTTTTGATGAAGGTAAATAAAAATAACTTGAATGAAGAGATAACGACAATAATTACTGCTCTGGTGGAGGAGAAGCTGAAAGATATGAAACAAAAAATTAGCCACAATGGGCATATGATTAGTATCATTCTTAAGCATAAAAATGAGGGGCTTAAAGTCTTTGTGCTTAATCTTAAGGCTTTGTATGCCTATCTAGAGAGAAGCATGCTGGAGAATACAACAATCACGATGGAGGATAAAGCTGGGAGCTTGGGCCTGGGAACCAGAACAAGAAGTTGCATCAAAAGGAAACTTCCAGAAATGCCTAAGGAGCTGAAAACCCTTAAAGAATCCATTGATAACATGGAAGATATGCAGAAAGAGACTGAGAAAGCCTTTGAAAGTATTAAGTAGTTTCTCTTTCTATTTCATGCTGGTAGTTTTCCTGGTAGATGTGCTAGAAACTATTTTTTGGCTACTTTTTGTAACTCTTTTTGGTTTTCACTGGGGTTGGCTGGGGTCCTGCTTCTTGTTGTATAGCAGGATTTTGGTGTTTGTAAAGGTTGTTGTTGTTTATCTTTTGTTCTAAGCTGTAAATGGTTTCGGGGTCCATTCAAAACCTGTATTCACCTTTATCAAAAACTATACATTTCTATCAAGAAATCAGTATTAAATAGATTAAGAAGTGATCACATAAATGTACATTTCATTCATGTCATTGATCTTCTTCTTCATCCAACTCATCACCATGATCATCATCATTGTCGACATCATCACCACCACCATTATTTTCATCTTCGACATCATCATCGCCACCATCATTATCGTCATCTCCATTGTCATCATTATCATTGTCATCATCATCATCATCATCATCAACATCAACATCATCATCATCATGATTAGTAGCATCTTCTTCTTCTTCTTCTTCTTCAAGAAACGTTGCATCAGGAGAATTGTCAACTAACTGTCGATCGTGATCATCATCTACATCATCTTCTACTTGTTTGAAATCTTCTTCTTCCATCGCATTATACCTTATCGGCCTTCCTCTTGGATCATGTCTAACAAAAAATGTCCAACCTGATTTATGTGGAACCTCTGAGTTAAATGCCTACTTACATTGGCTTGGAAGAACATAGGGCTCATCCTCAACTAGCTCAAACCACCTTGTATTAATCATTGGAAATCCATTGTCATGTTGAATAACAGTTCTATCAGGATCATTTTGATTAAGTCATCGTCTGTACTATCTGATGACGAAGAGAAATAATCTGAAGGAATTAAAGTCACACTCAATTATATCATCCAAAATTCCATAGTATCAATTTTGAGACTCTCAAGGATGTAAGTGATTTCTAGATGAAATATTAGTCACTTGAAAGACTGCACTTACCCCAGAATCACACGTTTTCTTTGTGTTATCCAAATTTTTGATGCAAAATTTATGATCATTGCAAAACATAACATTGTGGTGTTTGACCTGCAATAATATGTCAAACATGTAAAAATTATTGCATTGGGAGTTGATGAACGTACGAGTGATTAACAAATTTATACGTACGTGAAAATCTCTTAAACCATATGCTAAATCTATTTCCCTTTGCGTAACATTGGAATCTTCATTATGATCAGCTTCTTGTGTTAGAATAACTTAGAAGGGGGGGGGCGGGGTGAATCAGCGGCCTAAAAAATATTCCAATAATATTAACCCAAAAACTTAATGCCACAATATTAAGCCTCTAGTTATCTTCAGTCCTACAAGATGAATGCCTTGAAATAATCTCAACAAATAACTATTGCTCGGAGTTCACTGTTAAGCCTTATTCTTACTATTTACTGATTAGCAGTCTTTCATTTACTGAAATGCAGTAAATTTCTTAGTGTATACTGATCAATCCAGATTAGTTATGTGTAATGCAAAACACTAAAGTAATGACTCATAGACACATTGACACATGGATTTTTAACGAGGAAACCCTATTAAGGGAAAAACCACTTGGGACCGGTAACAAAAAAATTTCACTCTTCTGAAGTGAGCTCAGTGAAGATCCAACCCTGTTAAAGGTTACAAACACACTATTAGGTGTGACCTTGTTAGAGGATTTAAATAGAATAGTTTGTCACTTGATATTGGGCATCTCTATGCTACCTTTTATGACCAAACCTAGTGTAGTATTTTAAATGGTATCTGGCATCTCATGTTATCTTCATGACCAAACTTTTTGATACTCCTTGGGATGTATCTCAATATAGAAAGGATTGATTGTTAATTTCTGCTCGGTTAAGAAACTTTTTGAATAAATGGTTAAATTGAAAAAATAAATGATCTGTTCACATATACAACTATACTTTGCAGATTTCAGATCTATTGTAAGCTCATAATACCTTTCTATTCAATTTATCTTTTCAATACCTTTTCTCTACTTCTTTTTGGTCGATGATGCTATACTTCTCTATTGCTCGGTGTCCACAAAATTAGCTATGTTCTTAAGCTTGATTGATCATATCTGATTGAAGTCTTCCTTCATCAGTTTCTCTCCAGCATCCTTCTTCTCTATTCACCCCTAATTCACAATGAATTAGTTTGTCTCTTATAGACATGATTTCACCATTTCTCAGTTCTTGACTTTCTTTTTCTTGGAGTGATCCGTAATTTTAACCAATTTTTCTTTTAAAATTTACTTCAGTTTTATCCCTTAGGTTTCTCTTTAACAACTGGAATAAAATAGCTTTAAAGCTTTCTCTTATCTCTAGCTTTAACTTGTTGATGACAACAATATTAACAACCAGTTAAATCCTTCTTTAGCTCTTGCTAGCTAAGTCTTTTGTCATTTCTGAACTTCAGTTCCTTTCATTGTTTTAACTCTTTCTTAGCTTTGCTCAACACTTCAGTTCTCCTTGGGCATCTCCATCGGGGATGTCTGTCCATCGGGGTTGTCTTTCCGTCAGGCATAACTATGAATTTCTTCTTGTCGGTAATGCTTGTGATTTTGCTCATCGGTAATTCTTGTCGGGTTTCTTGCTCAGGCAACATTGTTACTTTCCTCTTGGGTTTCTCTGTACATCGAGGTGCACTACTAGTCATTGTTTGTAGTCAATTAGTGAATTTTGATCTTTTATGCATTACTGATAGCACAACCTTTATCTCTCTAGTTCTCTGAAGTTTTTGACACTTTGTATATAACCAATCAGATTATATCAAGTTGACATCAATGAAAATACAATACATTATCTGATTTAATGCCTTGCATTTACTTCCGGTAGCTTGGTGATCATCAACTTAACATCTTCAAACATTCAATCAGTTATAGTTCATCAATCTCTCCCTTTGGCATTGGTAGAAACACACTACATTATCACACTATATTATTACTAATACAATATGAAATATAATAGTTGTAGTTCATCCATCTACCAATTTTATTGTTCTATAACCAATACAAATGTTTGGCTCTCGGTAAGCTCATATAGCTTAGATTTGTTTCTTGTAGAGTGCCTTCTTCAATATTCAATCCCTTCACTGGATAGATGTAGTAGCTTCTAATTCTTTCTCTGTCTGTGTTGTCTCTCCATTTGATTGTTCCTCACCTTGATCATCTCCTTTTTCTTTGACAGCAATAAGTCATCTTTTCCTTCATGATACTTCTCTCCCTTATAGGTTACATCTCTCCCTTAGGATATCTTCTCTCCCTTTGGATATTCTAGATATTCTCTCCCTTTGGATCTTTTAGGAACTTCTCTCCCTTTGACAACAACACCAAAGTAAACATTGATCATGCCAAAGTTATATTCGTTCACCTTTTTAGAATATATTCCTTGAATTTCCCTATCCATCATCAATATAATGACTTTGGTTTTCGGTGCATATATGTACCTTGTTGTGTACTGATGTAGCTTTGCAGTCCATCTTTGTGCTTGCATCAACATAAATGATCTTTTGATTATGTGTAGGCTGATGCAGCCTCCTAGTCAGCTTACTGACCAATAGACAAGGGCTGGACCCCTAGTCTCTTTCTCAGGTACTCAAATGTATCTTTAGGCAATGGCTTTGTGAATATATCAACTAATTGTTCCTTTGATTGCACATATTCCAGTATCACTTCTTTCTTTTACAAATGTTCTCTTAAGTAATGATACTTGATTGCAATATGCTTAGTCTTAGCATGCATGACTGGATTCTTAGAAATGTTTATTGCATTGGTATTATCACAATAGATAATCACTAGTTCAAGAATCTTCATATTCATACCTTCCAGTAACTATTTGATACATGAGTGTTTAAGACATAATTACAAACATATTACATGAGTTTTTACATGAGTATTTAAGACATAATTACAAATATATTACAATAGGTGCATAGCCTTTACAAAATAAAATATTATATGCTAATTCAAAAGTTGAGGTCAGCTCCATACTCTATTTTTTGAATTGTTAGTGCATTTAATCTTCCTGTAACTTCTCGGTATTGTCATTCTATACCGTGCGTGTATAGGGTAAGCAAAACAACATATCATAGAGCTTAAGTATGAACGTGCATATCCTGACTTGATCTTACACACGTGCGTTGGTGCTCTGATCGACTGCACATCTTTGTTCTGTTATGTCTTTTGTACTTAGCCAATTTTATCTTCCAAGTTTGCTGATCAAAAATTCATATGACTTTGTTGCCATAATGAAAACACAAAATAATTCATATACACCCTGAGTTTCAACTTGCCAACAATTACCATGTACCATAGTGAATATGCTCAATTATCATGAATTAGGTCACCCAAAAATTATCATGAATATGCCCAATAAATGTACTTACAATTTTTTTTAATTCAAGTATAGATATCTTAAATAAATCTATTCAAAAGACACCAAGAGATATCAGTATCAAAGTGCCTGTATAATCTTAACACTGGAATGAATCGCTAGCTTAATATTTTTTAGATCATTGAGGGAACAACAATTTATGCATATGATATAATTTTAACTTACTCCTTTAATAATGCATACTATGTAATCAAATGATAAAGAATCAAGTAACTTTCTAAGATAATAAATAAGTTTAGAGGTAAACTGGAATGTACTTGTGAAGGAAAATCATTCTAGCTGTATAATTTGGCTCCATGCTTTTCAACTTCTTCTCTCTGTGCATCTGAGATATTACCAAAGCTCACAAGTGCTGCATTTGAGCACTGAAAATCAGAATTTGCTTCAAAATATAAACCTTTGCAATATTAATAAAATTAAAGATCAAATAATATATTATTAATTACAATGGAAGAACACTCACTCGTTAAATGGTCTACACATGCTGGCAAACTTTTTAAGACCTACACAAAAAATCATGAGGATTATTAGCAAAGAGAAAGTCAGTACTGTTGAGATAAGAAAAGAAAAATTGAAATCAACCAATACCATAATAAATAATGTTTTTGAACTACTCATTGCCAAAATAAATAACAATGGAATTAAATAAGCATAAACCCAAAACATATAT
>MU224126.1:94129-105011 GCA_018584345.1 Thuja plicata
AGGTTACAAATCTTTAGTGAGGTCAAATTGCTTAAGACCGACTTGGAGGTTGCTTCACAAAAAAGACCTATCGGGAGTGGTGTTTCCTAGTATGTAAATCTATGCAATGTCAATGTGGTCTGGCTTCAACAAAGAGAGTTTATTTCTATACATACTTATGGCAACAAACATAACATATATCAATCAAATGGTATGCCAATATCAACTTAACACGATTAGCAATATGCTATATTGAATATATAGTACATAACACTAACATAAAGGCAATTCCTTGACTTCTTTCAGCAACAATAAAAATTATATTACCATAACCAATTGGCAATTAAAAATCTTGGAACACCTAGATAAAATTTGGCACAAATTTCCTACTAATTACTATTGTGGAGAAACCTCCTTAGTGCGATGAAACTATTTTATATGGGCATATTTTTATTCTATACGAGTAGTTGAAAAAATGGTAGTTTTAACAGGAAACAAATATATTTCTCCTCAAATGTATTTCAAAGTTTTCTATATGGATATGTCTCTATGACTAAAGATGAGAATAATTTAGGAAATGAGACCATTTTATATCGAGTTATCCTCTGATGGCCTAGTGGATATAAATTTTGATGGACTATTCTTGACCAGATTTGTTTCTCTTTTCATAAATTTCATGATATCCTTTGTGGGCCCATATAGAACGACCAGTCCCTGTGAATCTGTATTAGCAGTCTTTGTGAATGATATGACAATAATGTACTACTATGCTACAGGTATTTTCATTGAAAATTAACTGCTCTACCATCATGATCTAATGCAATGGTCACTTACGGGGTTTGCTTTAGGTATTTTCAAGAAAAGACTCCATAATTATATTTTAGATTTTGGTAGATTACAGTAGGACTTAGATAATGATCTTGTTGTAATCACATTAATGCTTGTCATCAAAGAGACCTGTATAACAACTATGTCTTGAAAAATTGTGCCACTGATTCACTATTGGACAATTTAAAACCTGAATTTATTTGGACTCTAGTCTATTCATTGGAATTCATATGGAAAATATGTCTACTACTTGAATAGTAATTCATGTAATCTATACCATTTTTGAGTTGGGCATGGATGCAGTTAATGTGTGGATGAGTCTGCACAGGCCCTAACAATAGAAATTCTTGATGTTGTAGTTGCATTAATGCTTCTCATCAAAGAGACATGTATAACAACTATATCTTGAGAAATTGTGCCAGGCAGTTTGCTATTGAAGGATTTCAAAGCTGAAAAGGTGATAATAGTCATAGTGGGAGCATTGGTGGTATCACTAGTGGCAGCAGCAGTGGTGGTATCACTAGTAGTGGCCATCGTAGTAATGATTGAAGTTGTGGTGGTGATGATAATGATAGTAGAATCATAAGCAGAAGCTGGTGAAGTACAAAACATAACAAGAAAAGTGAATCATAAATGGGATATAATAGTATTACTAAAATCAGTATAGAACAAAATGAAGCTTTTACATTCCTATCTAGTGGGTGTTTGAAACAACCTAACAAGCATTAATTTGTCACGGTAAAGATAGAAGAGTATTAAAGTGGAATGAAATCCCATAATAGAGACGTGGATCACTATCTAATTAGAATGGGTCAACTTTTTTCAATATCAAAATCCACAAAAATTTAAAGTACTTGAATAGGAAAACATCCAGCTTTTATAAAATCAGTTATACGAAAAATTCCACAAATACCAGTATCATTCACTTTTAGAAGGGAAAACAATATGCTTCACAGTAGCAATAGAATTATCATAAAACTGTACATTGGAATGAACAAGAAACATCAAATACAATATATTATGTGGCAGATATGAATATAGTGAGGTTGCCTACTGTCAACTAAATTTTAATTCTAAATGGATTCTTTCAATCATGTGTGACATGAAATGTAGCTAAAGTAATCAAGCCTTTGCTAAAGAAAGAGGCTTCTCCACAAAGCAACGGTTCCCCTATTTTCTAGGGCTGTATTGCACCAGGTATTAGCACGTCAAAGAACAGATGCAGCCTAATAATTGTTGAAATTTCACTATGCATTAAAATGCTGGTGTTGAATTTGGGAATATTGTATGACTCTAATTTATTAAGTATCAAATCATTTATTAGTAAATGTAAAATTACACTCTATCATGAGATAACAAGGAGAGGATTATGGACTGCACAAATGTTGAAGGAAGAGCGTCTAGAACCAGAGGCTCTCAAGCCAACAAGGGTTTGAGGAATGCAAAATTCAGAGGAGGGAAAAATAAGTAAATAAAAAAGAAACTTTTATTAAATGGCTGCCATTACCCAGACGTAGTACCCAATCTTATAAATTATGGTGAGCACATGGGAGACAAGGAACCAATAAAATCAGCACACCATGACAAAATGAGAACCCAGCATCAAGGCATAGGTTAGGAAGAAAAATCCCTTCGTATTATAAAATAATTTAGAACGCCCCAGTGTTTTCTAGAAGAGAACGCGCTACAGGTAGGAGGCACTGGAATTAATAGAGAATATCAAGAATTCTTAGCCACCTGGTTCTTTTCCAGACTGGGCTCAAATGAACCAATAGTGAGGCCAATACTAAGAGTTAGATAGTAAGCCAGACAGGTAGGGAGATATATTTTACAGTACCAGGAACAAAGTGCTCCACAAATGTTGAGCTTCTTATGATAGGTGATGGTTTTATTCGAAATTCCAAACCTTAGAATGAGGCAATCACAGATCAAACCAAATTAACAAACCTATCAAAAATCTCAAGCTCGCACCTAAACCAATGAAACTGTTGAGAAGTTATAATATATACCTGCAGATTCAGCGTGAGGTTGAAGCACTCGAGAAGAGATGGGGCATTGCTAGACTTTTTCCCAAAACCAAACCACTGAATCAAAATGTTCAAATGTGGCAATACGGCCAGGAATCTTTTTCAGGAAATAAAGAAGATTTAACACAATACCTTAGAATCTAAATAGTATTGAAATTGTCGAAGAAATCCACTGAAAGGGCACCCTCATTTGTCGTAATAAAGTGAAACATGTCGATGCCCTCGATGCTAAAATAACATACAATAACATCCAGAGGCCATGTATCCACAACATGCATGTGACACATGAAAAACAACAGGTCTTGGCAAGAATGTGTAAAATTCCCTATTGTTTTCCCCGCAAAATGGTTGAACCGCTAGGAAAAATGAAGAGAGCCAATAGGAAAATAACATTTGATTTACAAAAAATTACCTTTAATAAAAACATACAGGAAAAGTATAGGTTAAGCGTTGTTTGCACGAGTTCCCAAATTTCAACTAATACAAAAATGCACTCGAAAACATAAGTCTCATGCCTTAATGGTAGGGACTAATAAGAACCACCTAGACACTGGTAGCTTTGCATCTCTGTATCCTTCTAGAGAGCCAATTAGCTTGTTATCTACACCCCTTGGGCAGTAGACATTTACAAGCCTTCTGGCATATCCTAGGCAATGAATCCTCCTAAAGTCCCTTCTTCATTACAAACTATCCAAATATTTTCACAGACTTATGGTTTGTAGAAAAGGTTAGGGTTTTACAATTCCATAGCAATTCTAGATAATATTTCAAATTTCAACACAATTTAGAATATGCCATCAATTTCAAACTCAGGAATACCAAACTCAGCAAATTCAAGCAAGAACGAGCTCAAATTACCCAACTTACAAATCTTCTTGTAGAAACCCTAATTCAAACACTCTAATACCAGAGGTCGTAATTCACCAAGGAGATCAAATTGCAATAGTGTACTTTTGAAAATGGTTCTGATGATACATTTATTTTGATAAAGCGAAAAAAAAGACCATTAATAGTCATTTAGCCATTATTGTGTGTTTGTCTAGAAGACAATAAAATAAATCAGAGAAGATCAATCCTTATATATAGAAGATTTCTCACTTCAAAACTAAGTCTCTAACTTAAACAACTTTTGCATACGTCTATAGCCAAGCCAGCGTAACATCAGCAAATGTGGGAAACTAATTTGGCTACCAACATAGTTTTGGGAAACGTGACTCTCAATTTCAATATTCTAATAGAATTTTATTTAATTCATATATTTCAATCTTCTAAAAATGAGCGTACACACAGAATGTATTTACAGAGCAATTACGAAACTTTGACAAGCAAGAACCCATATTTAGTTCTGTTTAAAAACTGGCATATTAATGCAGTCTGGTTGGATGAATTAATAGGCATTGGCTAATTTCTAGATAAAATGTATCAAAGACAAAAAAAAAAACAAGTTCAAACTTTTTTTTTTCAAATTCGCAAAAATACTATGATTTTTTTTACAATTTTTTTTGTGGTTTTTGACATCCGAATTAATATTTGAACAATCACTTCATTTGAGGTTTGATCTAGAAAAACATTTAAAATTGAAATACATCAGCATTCAACTATAACTTACCCATATTTTTTTGAAGTTCAATTCAAGATCATATGGTGTGCCTTCTCAGCATCAAAGATGAGTATATTGACAAGCCAAGCATAAAAATTACCGCCATGCTTTTTGTTTAGACATCTAATTTTAAATTATTGTACGTTGAGAAGAAAATTTATGTTCAACTTGAATAAGACATTAATCTGCTTCACCCCGACATGAAAGCCAAGTGAATGATGGCCCTGATCAGACAGAATAAGAGCAATTAGGGACAAATAACATTTAAGGATGGAGAAAATTAGAGAGACAAAACAATTTTGTATTTTGACATCTTTTTCCATTATGCAAATAGAATAAAATGGCTAAGAGAAATTTCTAGCTGAAGAGGATACAAATATTTGCATTCTCTTTTGTCCATTTTCTTATCATTTGATCCATGATCTTAAATGCAATATTTTATATTTTAACTTTTTTAGGTGGCTCATTTGAATTCACATTAACTTTTATAATAGAATTCACTAATTAGTATGATTTCAGATATGCTAATTGGACAGGTCAAAGCTTTTCACTAGTTATGTGATTTCAGATGCAAAGTCTAAATAAATCAAAACTAGACGAAATCACACAAGTTAAGATTTGCAATTGAGCTTTGTCTTTTCTAGATTGTACATCTGAAATCACACAAGTTGAAGGATTTGATTTGTCTAGGTTGCACATTTGAACTCACACTAATAGATGATTCCTACTGTAAACGCTATTAAAAGTTTAGATGAATCATCTAACTGAATCGGAGCTTAGAATGTACAATGTATAGTAAATCACACTAATTTCTATAATAAAACCCATCAATTACTATGATTTCAAATATAAAACCTAAACAAATTGAAACTTACAATACCACAATTGTTGAATCTGATAGCAATATCACAACTTACAATAAACTTTTAAACTAAAATGTTAACGAAAAAGAGAGATGAAATCCGACTTGGAAACTGGGTAACCAGTTTCTATATAGCCAGAATGAGTGGGATCTGTATAAATTCCTCTCAAATGGGAAAGGATGGAATAACCTACAAACAAAGCTAAAAAGAATCCCGTGAACAACCCTGCACCATTCCTTAAATTATCACTATCAAGTTTCCTGACACACAAATTAAAATTATAATTGTCAAAGATATGTTATTCCGATAAGGAATGAAAGTTTTATTTCTGGTTCTTTCCTCCAAAAGTTCTTGAATCAGTTATAAAAATAATAATAATATAATATAGTAGCTTACCACTTTCACCAAAAAAAAAATTGCCAAAAGTTATGCATACCAATGAAAAATGTTACAGCGTGAGAATCCTTGATTTGCTTTGGCCTAAGAAATTTCATGGCCTTTTTACGGTCATCCTCTATGGAATATTTAATGAACATGCATTCAATCTCGTTTGCAAGTTTCACCACCTATGCATATGCTACCATGAATTGTGTTATCAAGAATGCAAATATTTGCATTTTCTTTTGTCCATCTTGTTATCATTTGATCCATGATCTTGTGTCAATCCAATTCTTGTTGTGGCCCTTAGCTAGATTGCAAAATCATCCTGCCAAAGTCTTTTCTTTTGGTGAGAACATTAGTAGGATGAAGATGATCATCGCAGGGTTGAGGAGAAATAAGGAATGATGGAGTATCAAGGTGAGCAAAGGAACAAAAAAGGACAAAGAGTGCAGATTTAGTAGCTTTTTTTCCATACACATAAAGGAGATAAAAAACAATTTAGGTGCATAATTTGAGTGGTTTTGCCACTTGTTTCTTCTTCCAAACATCATGATAATAGGGCAAAGTGATTGGTTATTTGCTGCTCAGTCAAAATATGGCATAGAGTTGGGTTTTTTTGGCCAATAACTTGAGAAAAGGAACAAAAAAGGACAAAGAGTGCAGATTTAGTAGCTTTTTTATGATGCACATAAAGGAGATAACAAACGATTTAGGTACATAATTTGAGTGGTTTTTCCACTTGTTTCTTCTGCCAAACATCATGAGAATAGGGCAAAGCGATTGGTTATTTTCTGCTCAGTCAAAATATGGCATAGAGTTGGGTGTTTTTGGCGAATAACTTGAAATGAAATGAGTTGCATTTCTATGGTAGCCATGAAATTTTTCTACTAGCTCTTAAAAAATTAGTAAGTTGATTAGTAATCTCAAGTTGGTCAATTAGCGGTCAACACCCTGTGCTAGACAAGTCGTACTAAAGCACACATTTTAGATGCTGATGTCTTTAATTAACTTCACCAAGTGTGAAGTTGCAAAAACTTTGTTGGCATTGCTGTGAGAAAGTCCTGCTAGGTTAAAGAACAATTGGCAGACATTACTGAATCACACTCAACATTCAAGAGGCTTCATGTTTTCAGTTTAGTCACCTTTTTATGATGTTTTAACAATGTTTAGTCAACTTTTATGATGGTTTACTGTCAAAATGCTCCTCCAGTGCCGAAAATGAGTGGTTTAATGCTAACAAATCTGGTTATAATTTGGTGAGTTTATAAGTTTGGCGTGCTCTCTTGTTGACATAAGCAACTGAATTCTTCACCAATGCACAATTTCTCTACTCAACTTGAAAAATACAGTTAATGGTAAAGAGACACATTTATATGATGGTTATATTTGAGTGTAAGTTGATGAGTTTGAAGTTAGGTGTGCTCTCATGATGAAATAAGCAATAGAATTTTCCACTAGTGCCTATTTTGGGTGGCTCAGCCAGTATGTTTCTCCACCCTATTTGAAAACATAGACTTAAATGGTAAAGAGGCACAATTACATGATGGTTAAACCATCCTAAGGCTTTGTCCAGCATATTAGGTGGAAAATATCCCTCATAGGTGTATTTGGGTAGTTACGAGCAGAAAATTAGTCATCATGTGTGTGGTGATCAACATTTTTCAATGCCTATTTTAAATGGTTTTTCCCAGATTTCTTTTATTTGACAGTTATGAACAACAAGGTTTTATTGCAGACATCATCATTCATACAATGGTTAAATTCAGTCCTCCTCCCCTGTTTGAAAACACAGACTTAAATGGTAAAGAGGCACAATTACATGATGGTTAAACCATCCTAAGGTTCTATCCAACATTTTAAGTGGAAAATATCCCTCATTTGCGTGTTTGGGTAGTTACAAGTAGAAAATTAGTCATCATGTGTGTGGCGATCAACATTTTTCAATGCCTAATTTAAATGGGTTTTCCCAGATTTATTTGCTTTGATAGTTATGAACAATAGGGTTTTATTGCAGACATCATCATTTCATACAATGGTTAAATTTAGTCCTCCTCCCAAATTTGGGAGCAGTGTCCTTCATCGAAAGAAAATGGTTTGACCAAATTCGTCCTATTTTTAGTCAATTACCCTTTAGACAAAGGTTTATCTACAGTATGGTTATCTGTCTCAAAAACTCAAATTTTCAAATTTGTGTGCAGTAACTGTGGTTTATGAGTGGATAGTAGCTCTTGAGCAGAAAGCATGTTGATATTTGAAGATTTCTTCTTTATGTTTTGATGATTGATTCTTGATGGGTTTTGGATGTTTGAGGCTGCCGCTATGAGTTCAGGTTTCAGACTTGACTCATCAATGTTGGATTGGTGACTCATCAATGTTGGATTGGTGACTCATCATTGGTTTGTAAGCTAGGGTTTCAATATTCTTTTGAAAATCAGACAAGTTTCAGTTGGGATTTAGTGAAATTATCTTTAGAAGTTCCAAAGGATTTGATATATTTTAGAAGATAAGTCAATGGGTTTAGAATTTGGAAAGTTGCATATTTGTAAATGGCTATTGACTAGTGGAAAGATTTTACGCTGTCCACAACATTTTTATGCTACTCCCCTTTTGGAAGAGTTCATTTATCTAAAATATACTTTGTCAATAAATAAATTTGCTTATTTTTTCTTTGAACAGCTCCCCTCTGAGATTACCACAAAATTATATAGCCTGATTTTTTCAACTAAATGTAACTGTCGGAACATGTTTTCATAGCAGTCCACTAACTGTGGATGTTAGATTTACATAGCAGTTGTCTAGCTGCTGCAAATCTCTTTCCATAGAAATTGAATTACTATTTGGAGTATGTGTCTCCAAGGCCCTGGGAGAAGAGGGACTCAGAGGGCATTGTCTAGGAACAACAACAGAAACATTGAGGTCAATAATGGTAGTCTTGCTCTTACTAATAGCAGAGGGCTCCTGTCTGGATCACAAGTGAAAATTGTGATAGGTCCTACTTGAAACCTATGTTTCATGGCACTATGCTAGTGTGGTCATTAAAACTCTATTTTTTTTTAAAGTTGCAAGGTAAGTGATGATCACTTTTATCTAACTATAAGATGTGTTTCTGGGATGTTTCCTAGAGGGCCAAAAATAGGGGACGAAAACAATGGCAGTATACAAAAAGGTGTCTGTACACATGAATTTTTTAAAATATATTGATATATTATGTCTTTTTATGTTTTACATAACTTTTAATGAAAACATTTATGGAGAAAGTAGAAAATGTCTTGTCTAAGACACAAAATAAGCCTGCAACTCCAACACTTTGATGCATGAATGAAACATACATTCATCTTAGTGCAAGTTTAGAACCATTGGTTAATGTCAAATCCCACTTGGATTTGTTTCTTCTTTGATGTCTTAAGAAAAACATTCACTTGTTTTGGTTTTAAAAATGTTCCACGGCATTTTGGGAACAGGGATGGGGAACGGCTGGGGATGCATTTCTGGAACGTTTCATATAGGGCCAAAAATAGGGGTTGTGTCCCCATGTGACATAGATTCAAAACCGGTTAACTGCTAACAAACAATTATCTTACCCAAAAGCCCAGATTATGTCCCCTCATACTAAATTTTGTTCATGCCCACTTGGAAATTATCTAATACCTAGTCAAACTCTTCAAATATCTTGTCAAGTTCTCCCAATTGAATCTCGTAGGAAACCCTCATCACAGACTAGAAGAAAGCAATCTGAAAGCTATACCTATGCTACATCTCATGGACAAAAATCCAGCTCAAAGCATATATATAATCATTGCCATTTAGAAAGTGAAATTGTTTACTCTTCTACAAGGAGGCTAGTGCTCTTCTTCTCCTCCTCTTATGAGATGTTGGATTGTCGCCTTCATCTCTTCCAATCTATGCCAATGCTCTTGAATTGCTGCCTTCTCCCCCAAGCTGTGCCAAGACATTTACATGTACAGGTCTGTTTTAATAATCACATCATGTATCTTCTCTTGATATATTCCATTCTACCCTAAAAAGTATACATTATTTATTTTTTATCTGTAATTTTTTATTGTAGACCATTGTAATTGACTACTGATTTAGTTTTAGCTTGTTTCAACTATTGATGATGGGAGTCATTTTATTGATAAATTTTGGTCATATATACAAAACCCTTTCTAAAATTAGATTATTGTTGTTATTTAACATCCACCGAAGACCCATAGGATTTAACATGTATTGACGATATTTTCTTAATGTATTATATCATCTACATATAATGTAGATTGTGTAAAATAAATTTCACCATGCTAACTAAAATAAATTTCATTGAACCTAAAAACTACTGATTCATGTACTTTCATAGTATTTTTCCCTGAAAAGACCCATTGCAGGCATTGCTTCTGTCTCCTCCCTTGAATCTTAGAATAGAGAGAAATCGAGAGAGAAATTCCCCGTACACTCTGGGAATGCTAGAGTAGAGACAGATGCAAGTTCTTCACTTAGCTATTTTCATTGTGTCTTTCAACGAATTCAATTCACTTTGCGCTAATGTTGATTACATGTTTATCTGGATTATAAATAATATGCAGGATGCTTGGACTTGAAACACATAGAAGTCATTGGAGCATTTGAGTACAACAGTAAGAGCTTAGAAGATTCAAGACTTGGAAGAAAAGATCAGCTTATTGTATTTTTCACAGGGAAATGAAAGTAAAAAAATAAGTAATATTTCATTTAAATTGATTATTTGTATTTATTGTAAACATTTCTCAACAATTAAAATTAATAAATATATACCTTTTTTCAGGAGGGGTAGAAATATCCCTCCAAAAACTCTCACAAGATGACCATGGACATCTTTGAGAGTGTCTCTCTTGTTCCTCTATTACTATTATTTCATTGTAGTTTTATTTTTATTTTTATTTTTATTTTAAATTGATCAAAGATATTATTGTTGTGGATGGTGGTTTTTTCCTTTTAAGTAATATTTGTAACTCCATAAAGTAATTGTAAGTTTTTAAAAATATAATACAAATACACTTTCTCCTGATATAGCATATGTTTAGTTGAAACCTAGAGAAGTGATTAGCTAGTGAATAGTTTATATAAAATGTATCTCATGAGTTATATAAAATGTTTATAGCATTGAGTTATATGTGATTGATTTGTATGTCTTACATATGAAGATAATTCATATTAAGGTTATTTTATAT
>MU224126.1:114964-125522 GCA_018584345.1 Thuja plicata
ATTGTCTCAAAGAGGGACAAAATGTAGATGCTAAAAATGGGTTAACACCTATAGTGCTACTTTTTAGCATCTTGGTATTACAATTCAAACATTGTTTCATCATTGATATAATGGTTCTTCTATGTCAAGTATTTTTTTTTTATCATTTTTTATATAATGTCATTCCTCATTAATTAAATAATGAATATTATTTAATTAATCACTATTTTTTTCATCCTAATCGTCATCATGTCTAATCCATTTGACCACATTTGATTATATGATTTTGTCAAATTTGATCCATCTGTTCACTAAGCTCTATAGTGAAGTGATCTAAAGTGCATAACTTCTGTAGAATTGTAAGGGCTTCAATTATAACATTTTCTAAACCGGTTACAAATTCTGACATAGTTACCTTGTTTACTGCCACTACTTGGCTGATATTCTCAGTAACTTTGTACTGAATCTTCTTTTCTTCTCTCTCTTCTAATTTATGCTCGACATCAATGTTTGGACCGTTTATTGGCTCGGTGAGCAATGCAAGTTGATCAATGATAGGGGTTGATTCATTGATAATTGTGTTAGGAACAATTTACTGTAGAATCTCCTTTGCAGACTCTAGCACTTGTGAATTTTTATGTTCTTGCCTTAGCTTATCTTGTGCTCCTTTTCTGGTGCATAACTCACCATATTTCCTAAGTGATTTAGGATCAAGTGTCTTTGCATCACAGTTAGGGATATCAATGATTTCATCTAAAGTAACTACATCCTTTCTCTCTTTCTTCTTCTTCTTCTTCTTATTCTTCTTCTTCTTCTTCTTCTTCTTCTTCCCTTGTACACTTGATGAAGGAGATATTGTTAGTGACAGTTGAGCCTTTTCCTTGGTTTCTTGCTTTGATGGCTCAGTGGGTGTGATTCCTAGAGAAGGTGCCTCAGTAGCTAACTTGGTGTCAGTAGTAGGAGTGTCTACCGTCATTTCTACCTTACCTTAACCTTTTTCTGCAGCATTAGTGGTATCTTGAGGTACATCACCTTGTATTGTTGCTCCACCGTGCTCGGTCTCTTTACCTTGTGTATCACCCTTGTCTTCAGTCCTATCTATGACCTGCTCGGGTGTTTGATTTTGTGCTTCACTCTCAATGTCAATAGCTTGTATCAGAATAGGCAGCTTACCTAGTACCATTGATCAAGCGACCTCTGTTGTATCTGTTTCATCTAAGGTATCGATAGCTTTGATTATCATGTCATCTTCTTTTGCCTTATCATTAGGATCACCTTCAGTTATAACTTCTATTGTGATCTTTGCATGACCTAGATTAGTCAATAATATAGGAATACCATCCAATACATTGTCAATAGTTGCATCATCAATATTGCTTGGTTTTGTGCTTGATCGATGTCCCTCGGTATCAATTGTAGATGCAATGTCCTCGGTTTCCTCGGTTGGATTCAACAGATGTTTCCAAATCTTGGTGCTCTCTTCAAGAACTCCCTTTAGATTTCCTTGAAGTATATTTAATGTTCGTGCTTTCTTAGGGAGGTTCTTTGCATATTTTTGCATGATATCATCAATTTTTTCTATAATGAAATCAACCTTAAGTAGAGTGAGAGTTATCTCTCTCATTTGTTTCTCGGTGTTGAGTGCATACGTCCATCAGGCTGATATTTTATCATACAATTCTATTGGAATATAAGTAGAAAATTCAATAGTGACCTGTTTGAAATTGATCATCATACCTATGATAGCTTCTTCAAGTTTATCCTTATTCTTAGTAGTCATATCTGCATAAGCATGTACCTTAGGATGTCCTAACCTTCCATTTGTTCTGATTGCTTCAGCGATTTCATCAATAGTCTTCGGTACTTTGTTCTGCACAACCCTAAATTGATCAATATTTTCATCAAAATCATCCTTGTCATCCTTATTCCTTACATACTTCTTTCTTTATCTCGGTGTTGTGGTCTTTGGTTTCCTTTTCTGATAAGTGTATTTTGGTGAGGGCCTAGTAATCTTTGCAACTCCTTTCTTCAAAGGTGGTGAATCAACTATCACCGATCGTGATCTTGTCCTTTGTGGACACTCAGTCTTTATGCCTTTGCCATTTTTGGCCTTAGGTGCCTCTACTTGTGCTTCATCAGACTTGGTGGCATCAACATCTTGTTATGGTTCTTCATCTTTACGGTCTGAAGTCTGCTCCTCGGTATCATCAACTAACTTATCCAGTTCTTCATTAGTGATAAAAAAATTTCTTTTTAAGGTTTTAACTATCTTGGTCTTCTTCCTACCCATCTTTTCAACTTGAAGTCCAATTGGTATTTGGTTCTAAGCTTCCTCAAATATGCCAAATCTCATGGCAAATTTGTCAACTGGTTCATTTAGTAACTTCCCTATAGCATTGGAAGCTAAATAAATATCTAGTTCATATTCCATCGGAGGTAGCCATGTTGTCCTTGGTTGTACTACCTTGATAAGAGTAGTTTCAGTGTAAAAAACAAAACAAATTTCATCCTTGTATTTTTCTACCAACTGCATTGGTATTCTGGATCTCTTTTCCATTCTTGCTTTGAAATTTGCAAAATATTCATTCATAACAGGTTCAAAATTTGTGCCTAGACTTGTAATGAAGTCACCGATTTGCAGTGTAGTCGGTCAGTTTGTCTTCAATTTCACATTACTGAGGGAGGGAAAAAAGTTCTGTAGATAGAAGAATGTACATAGCAAGAGAGAACCAAACTTACATGTATTAGATCTGGCTGATCAGATTGTTCTCATGTTCTCTTCAAGTTGTCTCTGCACTAGCTTGGTTAGGTCAAGTTGTAAACCCTTCTTTACAATTTTGTATGTTATGTCAACAACTTCACATGCAACGTTGTTAGGTCTGCTTGATTGGAAGATCTTGTATGCAATAACATACGCACCAAACCTAAGTTTAGGTTCACCGATAGTGTTGATCCGTAGACCTCTACCATCCCACTCGTCTCTTGTAATATTTTCAATCTTGGTTCTAGGTGATTGCCTTAGGGATTTTGATTTATCTGATGTAGGATACCCTGTTACTCCATGTATCACATCTTTGCTGATCTTTTTTGGTTCATCTAGCCAAATCTTTTCATCATGAACTCGGCTCAGTACAATGTGGATCCATTCACTTTTGAATACCTTTGGGAAATTTAGGGCATTGGTTAACCCTTTCACTTCCAGATGTTTATGATCATTTTTCATTTTATCATCTGTGCAAAGTGACTGGTATGTCGATATAAGCTCACAATCCCCTATCTCACTGATCTTGCAGTGAATGTATGTTCACACATCTTGAACTAACAAAACTCTAGGCGATATCGTGGAGAACACGCCTTTGTCATAGGGTTGAGCTACAATCTGAGGATGTATCTTATAATTTGGTTATGTACAAGTAGAATTCTTAACAAGAATTAACTTTTTCTCTATTTCCATATTTTCCTTCATCGTTCGTGATGAGCACACCATTGATTTTGTTTTAGGGCTTCCAAAAAAGTACTCAAAGTAACTCGGTAAGTGCAAATGCGTACAAGTTCTAGCCTTAATCTACTCGAAATGTGCTCAGAATCTCTATAAAATCTTTTAAGTGCACTGCTATGTATTCAATTTTTGTTTCTCTGCTCTGATCTCTAATCGTTGTGTGAACAAATAAGTTCACCTCGATAAAATTTATACCAAATAACTTTAGTCAGTGCAATAAATGCATGTACCAATGACTCGGTAGACAAACAAAATGCTTAGTTAATATTATTGATACTTCAACTTGGTGAGTCTACCAAATGCTCTTTTTCCTTAGCAACTTGATTGTTGCACACATTAACCGACTGGCATTACTAACTCAGTACAGATTAACCAACTCAACTAGATCAAAGTAATAAAAAATATAATACCATAGTGCATCTTAATTCATGCTAATTTGGCATTTTTACAATGAATATAGGAGCTAATGTCAGATATAGCTTTGCAAAACATAGTTCCATACCTACTTGGATTGCTTAGGTGGAGGTGGTGGAATCACCTAATCCATCGAATGAGGTATCACCGACTGTTGTGCTTGGCCCAACATTGTCATTTGATGCTCTCCTCCACATTTGATTTCTAATCCTCATGATTTCTAATCCTCATGATTTCTTCAATTGTATTCTGATTTCCATAAGTATTTATTTTTTCTGCACAATCTCTGCTTAAGTGACCGACCTTATGGAAGTGTGAGCATTTCATACCAGATTTTGACCAATTCCTAGACTTAGTTCACCGTGGTCTCATACAGTTTGTTGTTATATGTCCATATTTACCACATGTTGTACAACTAGCCCAAGTGTTGTAATCCCAAGCATAAGCATTACCTTGTCTTCTCGGTTGATTTTGTTTTTCTTCTTGTCCTTTAGGTTTCCAGATTTTCTTCATATTAGTCCTGCATGCTTGTGATGTGTGACCATACATGTTGCAAGTTTGACAATATTTCTCCATGTAAGGTTTATTCTGTGGTTTTTTCAACTTGGCTCTGCATTCATGTGCTTGATGTCCATGCTTATTACAGTTATAGCAATTTCCATTAAATTTAGGAGAGTTTCTAGAAATACCTTTTTCTTTGCTTCTGCAAACGTTTGATGTGTGGCATAGTTTTTGATAGTGATGGAAAGAGGGTTTCTTAGGCTTTGTATTTGAGTATACATTCCTTTTTTCAGCTTGATTTGATGATTCTCCTTGCTCGGTATACCCTAATCCGGTATTGTTATTCGATCTTATTTGATAGTTAAAAAATTCATCCATTCCCTTAATACTGTCTTCAGATCTCTTAATCACTTCATTATTTTTTTGTAGAATCTTCAATTCATTTCTCAACTTTTCATTCTCTTCTTTCAATACACCAATGTTTTCCAGTTTTCTAGCAAGCTCAATATTCACTCAATTTGCCTCATGACTCATAGAAACCACTTGATTGGTAATCTCAAAGAAATGTTCAGTAAGCGTCGTTATCTCAGATTCTTTTTCTTGTAACTTTTCAGTCATATTCCTTCTGTCATCAACAACCATGTTTCTATCTTGTTCAACTTTCTTTGCATCATTCAATAACTCAACCATTCTAACCATTTATGTATCTTGATCGATCTGTAATGATTTCACTTGTTCAGTAAGTTGTTGATTTCTCTTAGATAGCTTTAAAATGATTCCTTCAGATGCATGAGATATGCTACTAGATTCAGATCTAGATGTGTAAAATGGGTCATGAATCTCTTCTTCCTGATAATCAGTCTCACAACAATGAAGTGCCATGTCCTTTCTCTTAATCAACATCTCCTTGAGTTTCTCCTTGGATTCTTTAAATTGTTCGACATAGATCTGCAGTTGTAACTTCTGATTTTCAATAGTTTTATCAAGTGTATACCTTTCCATTGCAAGATCTTTTATCTTTAGTGATTAAACTTTCTAAACAAGAGAACTAGCTCTGATACCAATTGTTGGGATAATAGAAAGGTGTGTATGGAGAGGGGAGGGGTGAATCAGTACCTTTAAAAACTTTCAAACAAATCTTTGTAATCAAATATTTTGTTATAACCGACTGAGTAGATTGCATTTACCAAACATGTAATGTCACTTCTGAAATGTAAATTCATTTAATCTAAACAATAAACATACATGAAATTTAAGTACACATGACACTAGTATTTTGGTATCGTAGAAAACCCCTATTAGAAGGTAAACAGTATGGTGGGGATGAGACCCACAAAACTTCACTACTGCAGTAAATAAAGTAGCTTGTTAAAGCTTACAAAGATTGATCACTTCTAGTGACCTTACCCTGTTAGGAGTAACAATAAGATTGATTAGATCTACCTCGTGTGAGGATTTAGCAACACAAAGTATGTGCACACTTGGTTAAGAGATTTATACAAACACAGTTAATTCTACTATGTTAGGAGATTTTGGGATTGTTATAATTGTCAGAGAGTAACAAAGTTGTGTGATCTGAACAAATTACAATCTCTATATTGTGAATACAGATCCTTTAAGTGTATATAAATCTATCACCTTACTGTGAATGATAATACCTTCTGTACTGCTCAGTAGCCTTGCCTTTGTTCTGAAAACTTAATGCTTCAATGTATTCCTTGTCCTAAAACTCTGTCTGATCTCTAATGTCCATAGTATGGCAGCTAATTCGTCATTACTTGATCAACATACATTATAAATGACATCATAACATTACATATATCAAACTTATTGACCTAATTAGGGTTTTACAATATCTTACAAAACCTAAGGTCAATGGTGTACAACATTTACCTTGATCATCTAAACATAGGAGACATAAACAATTAATGTTGTGAATCCGTACTTAGTGTTCTCCTTGATTATTCTAAATCATCATCCAACTCAGTAAAAAGTTGTTACCTAGATTTATGTGTCATTTCAATATTTTATGTGACCACTGGTTCACTCGGTAAATACTATCTCTCGGTGTTCTCTATGTCTCTCGGTGTAAACTATGTGCTTAGTGTACACTGCTTCTCGGTAAAGTTTTTATGCACGGTAATCACTGCACTCGGTTAAATTTGCATGTGATCACTACACTCGGTTAACTCTTCACTTCGTTGATCATACCGACTAGTTTTTCTGTGACTCTATTACCGACTAGGTATTTGAATGCTTGAATACTAATGACAATCTTCAAAGATCATTTGGACTAACAGGAACATGTGAGGTTCATGCGGGATTAAATATGAGAAGTTCAGGATCTCACGGATAATCTACAATTTGAATTGTTGATAAGTTCTAGGAACATGTAAGCCTAGGTGACTTCTTCCCTCCAAAACTACTTCAAATTGAAATCAAAGGTCAGTGGCGTCCTATAGACCCCATTTATGGCATCCATATAGAGATGCCTAATTTCTATTAGATTGTGTATTCTACAACTTGTCATTTTTGTCTATTTTGTTCTTTATCTTGGATCATTAAATCATATCCCCCTAATCAACCTTTCATATTAGTGAAGGAATCTTCATACCCATTCAAATATTTGATTCTTCTAAGTCCATTAGTTTATTTCTCCTTCATAATGTACAATAGGAGATAAGATTAATCCTCATTTCTTATTATACTTTAGCAGAGGCTTGATAAGTGTCTTATACCTTGACAACACAAATACTTCTTGAAATGAGATCAAAAGTGTTGATGCAATAGCATGATTCCACAAAGACCTAAAAGGATACCATAAAAGACATGCTGAAATTCTAGGATTCCCACCATCAAAAAATGAATTTCTTGGATGCTTGATCGCTTGAGTGTTCCTTGAATGTTGGATATCTTAGTACGTACTTGATTTCTTGGTTGATTCATTGATCCAAAAATAGGAGAGGTAAATGGTTTTTATACCTTTGTAGGCCATTTCAGGGCTCAAGAATCAACGTAGGCATATTTTGAATTTTAAATCTTTCTTAAAATCACATCCCTAGCCTCCTATTTTTCCCGCCTAACCCGAGCCTGGTCTACCTGTAAGTTGCTCAAATTTTAATAGGGAGTCAATATAATCATAAGGATTCCAAAAATGTGCACAAAATTAGGGTGTGAAAAGTAGAAACATGTGAAATATGCCACACATGATAATAGATGTTCTGTATGCAAACAATAATATTTTAATGAAATAATTAAAGGGGACACACCTATAATTAAGGGCCCTTATTAATTAAAGTACTTAAATGTGTATCAAAGTGGTATATATTTCCCTAATTTGGTAGGAAATCTCATATTTAAGTGGGGGTAATGGTAGAGGAAGGCAGACTTAAGGTTGATAAGTTCAACGACCAAAAATACCATCTATGAATGATGCAAATAGAATATTATCTATATAATAAGGATCTTTACTTACCATTGGGTGGAAAAGAAAAGAAGGTGTCTACTATGTCAGATAAACAATGGAAGGTTATTGATAGGAAGGCACTAGGATAAATATGGTTGTGCCTGACATCGTCGATGATTTTCAATATAGAAAAAGAAACAACAATAGGAGGCCCTAATGAAGGCATTAGACAAGTTGTATGAGAAACCCTCAGCCTCAAATAAGGTATTTCTTGTGAACCATTTATTTAATATGAAGATGCCATAAGGTGGGTGTGTTATTGATTATTTAAATGAGTTTAACAAAGTTACTAGTCAACTAAGTTATGTAAAAGTAAATTTTGATGATGAGGTTAGGGCTTTGGTGATTTTATGCAGTGAATGATCATGCAAGTATTGTACTCTCATTGTGTAGAGGAGCCAACCTGAAGGACCGTTGTAATGTCGACACGAAGTGTCACCTGAAGTTAGGGAGTGTAGCCCCCCCCTCCAAAATTCTTGTATGAGTATGAGAATATGAGTATGAGGAAAATATTACAAGAATATTGTTTTAGGTTTGGGGTTAATTTTGTTAACTGACTTCAAAAACTGCCTAAAAGGGATTGATAAATAAGTGGCGGTGTAATGTGAAATTATCAGACTATAATATTCTTTTTTCTAGATAATAAAATATGTGGATGATTATTTCTCTAGTGGATGTATCCCATATTGGGTGAACCACGTTAAATCTTTGTGTTATTATACTTATGTCTTTTCTTATTTTCTTCATTATCTTAATATTGTGTATTGCTCATATCTGTCTAAACCCTACCAACTGGTACCAGAGCAGTATATTTTTCAATAATTTAGCAGGAAATCTCATATTTGAGTGGGAAAAATGGCTGAGAAAGGAAAAATTAAGGTTGATAAGTTCAACAACCAAAACTACCAGCTATGGAAGACACTAATGGAAGATTACCTATATTAGAAGGATATTTACTTATAATTGGGTGGAAAAGAAAAGAAGGTGTCGACTATGTTAGATGAATAATGGGCGGTTCTTGATAGGAAGGCATTGGGAGAAATACGGTTGTGCCTAGAATCATCGATGATTTTCAATATAGAAAAAGAAACAACAACGGAGGGTCTAATGAAGGCCCCTAACATGTGTGTGTGTGTGTGTGTGTCTTAATAAAATGTGATCAAATACCTCAATGATCTTATTTATTTTATATTTATTAAATGTTGATGATGTGTATTTGATTAAATAAATCTGTACTTTGGGTTTTATATGTTATTTGGAACTGTATGTTAAAATAGATGTGTTTTACCTTGTGTAATTCCTAGTTTTTAATCTATTTCTTTATAAAAATCTATTGGTTGTATTCATATATTTGAGTCTAGGGTTTCCATTAGTTGATCTTATAGAAAGGATACTGAGAGATCTCTCTAATTTTACTTCAAGGCTCAATTAATGCTTGATTTCATGCATTTTGTCAGTTTGTTTTATGCGTTGAACTGCTTGATTTTACTAGGCAATTGTATTTTAGAATACTAGCACTTATATTGCAGAATTTTATCAATTGCATTGTAGAATTATGTCAATTTCATTGCAACATTAGTCCAATTGCGTAGCTTCCCTAGCAATTGCGTTGAGTGCCTATTTTGTCATAATTTCCAAAAAAATAGGGTTTGATAGCATACCAAAGGTTGTAAGGGTTGTTTATGCTATGTTTCATCGATATTAATTGATCTATTGGGTAGTATGATGCTTGATTTATGTTATTTAAATTTCATTATGTTATTATCCTTCAATTTTGATTTTAGAAAGGGGTTTAGGGCTTGTCCATGTGAGAAGGCCAGTGTAGGTGTTCCGAAGCCAGACTAAGCTAATTCTAAATGATGTATGAGATATAATATGATGCATTACATATTTTCATGATTCATTTATGTTTCTATTATATTATTTTGAATATAAGGGTTAGAGAACCTAGGTGCATTATATGTTGAGTGGCTCTCAATGGGGGTCGAGGCCCTAAGTGGCTGTAGGATAACACATTGATGAGTTTATTAATTAGGTGAAAACCTAATAAATTAACTGGGAGGGGGGAATTCACATTAATAAGATAATTTGATGCCTTTCCCATGCCTTGAGCTCTAGTATACGCTAAGGATGGGAGTGGGAGAAGATGTCAGTGGAGATAGGCATAATCAAGCTTCCTTGTCCTCAAGAAAGGTTGTTCGGTTTCGTATGAGTTGTCACTTGGGGGTTGGGGTCTAGGGAGACTGCTAAGATAATCCAAGGGGGAGGGCTATGTGATGAAACTCATCCTACATGTGATTGTGTGGATTGATTCTATGTACTGGTAGCTTCATCTATGTTGCATTAGAGATATTCATTTTGTATACATTGTAATATCATGTAATATTACAATCTTATACATATTGATATAATTTGTATACTTCCTAGAGGAGAATGATGTAATTTTAGACATGGTGATATATTTGTAATCATATTCTTTATGTTGGTAGCTTAGGAATGATGTTATTATACATGTATTTGGTGAATAATATGATTATGTAAAGTGAATAAGGAAATGATAAGTTAGAGTTACTTATATTGTTAATTGAAATTGGTTATCTTATGTGATTATGATAATGTGTATGCAATGGTAAACAATGAAATTGTAGCTTAGGATAAATGAAATTATTAGTTGTATTTATTACAAGGATATGCAATGA
>MU224126.1:143529-157842 GCA_018584345.1 Thuja plicata
TTTCCATACTTATAATTAACAAAATTTAAGGTATCCCCTTTGTTATTCTCCTTTCCAAATAGTTGATTCATTTGTGCATTAGCCCTTCCTTGGGGTTGATCAACTTGGATCTCCCATTTGTGCATTTTAGGATAAAAGGAACATCTTATCTTCTCCTTAATCACAATTGCAATACTTAATCATTAAAATTCAATTAGGGTTAAGGAATTCAATACATTCTAGGCAACTTAAATGACAATTTACACATCAACACCTTACATTTTCAACAATCAATCATTCTTAGTACATTATACATTCTTAATAAACATATCTCTATTTTAATCCCCTTTACATTTTTACAATACACACATCCACATCATAATCATAGTCAATTAATAAACCAATAATTTTTTATATTGTACACCTCTAAAAATTTTGTAGCCCTTTTATCAATTAACCTTTGTAGTCAATTTTATATCCATTCAATCTGATTTGTACTATCTTGATGTGATTTATATCAATTCATAACATTAACATACATGTGAACATTCATAGAAACATTCATGAAAGAAAATTGACACATAACACAAGATATGATATCATAGAAATCTCCTGTGAGGAAGTAAAAACTGTGGTGGGATGGCACCCACAAAATATTCGCTACCTACAGATTGGAAGGGGTTGATTAAGGCTTAAAATTTGATCACTTCTGATGATCTACCATGTTAGAAGTATCAGTGGAGACCTGTTAAAGTCTACTCTATAAGAGCTTTAGCAACACTGTTGAGTGTGCACTCGGTTAAGAGATTTTTGTTGGACTGTTAAATCCACCTTCCTTGAAAGGATTTTTACACTTTGCTCCACTTGTTAGAATGATAGAAAATTATAAATTGACCTGGTAAATGCAATCTCCTAGTGCTGATACACATCCAATTTAGTTTACATAAAAATATTATCACCTTAATTATGATTGAATAATACCTTTGATTCTCGGTATGCTCTGTTCTTTGTTCTTGCTAACCAAATTCACCTTTTTTTGTTCCTGTTCTTGAAACTCTCAATTTGATCCATAGATGTGCTCATCTGATTCATTCATGTTCTCCTCTCTCTTCACATCATATATTCATACATAATAATGAATGATTGCATCATCTATTTATAGATGGATTCACTTCATTGAGTTTTGATAAAAACAATGTTAACTCTAAGACCAGGTTTACAACTTATACCTAGATTTCCTAGTCTATGTGTTTTAAATCAGTTAGATTGATTAAAGCACTTATATTCATGTATCTTCTCCCTAAATAATTGCATTTAAAAACAATAGATATCCTATAAATAGAATACACTTTCTTTATTTAACGTGGAAGTCAGATCCACTTTTTGCGGGCTGCAACTGACTTTTGGTTCTGTCTGTCGGTCATGCTTGATTGTCCTTCAGTTTTTTTCTATTGGTTTCTCTGTAACTATCTTTTTGTTCTGCACTATATCTTGCATATCGATTTCCCTTTTTGGGTTCCATTTTATCTTTCTATGTTTTCAATTTCGGTTTACACACTAACTTGTGTCGTCGGTTCTCTTTACACTTTGTTATCTTCGGTGATCGCTTAGTTTTTGATCTTCAGTTTGCTCAGTACTGTCTTTCGGTGTATGGTTACCGAAAGTGTTTTTTGCATACTAATGGAAAATTAATGTTAGCATGTTCTAATTTGTCCATGTCCGTGAAAAGCTTTTGGATTTTCTTGGGAGAAACTCTTAAGGCTTCCTCTTCATCATGAGAAAAGTAGGAAGAATTTTTCTCAAGGGGTGGGGGAAGTTCATGGTTATGCATGTTGGTCTTTCCTAGATTTTGAAAGAAAGAAGGCTCACAATTAAAGGAACCCATATGTCTACAACTTCTCCTAATCAAAATACTATATGAAGGACTCAAAGTAAAAATTCTCATTCAATAAATAAATGAAAGAGAAATGTAAAATATATGTAATTAAAACTAGGAGATCTAATGTTATGTAAAACACAATATTAATGTATATCTAACCCAATTTTAAGATTAAAAGAATTAATGTGTTGTTTTATTAAGGAGATATACAAATGCATAAATTATAGCACTATGATGTAAACACATACAACTAAGATCTAGATATAAAATGCATAAATGATTTACACAAAAGGAGCATCCAAAAAACACATCAAAAGAAGGTATCATGCATTGGACTCACCAAAATGTAGAGTGAGGTGAACACAAAAGATATGAAAAGAATATCTAACCACCAAATCAATAGAAGGTATCATGTGTCAGGTTCACAAAAATTTAGTGAGGTGAACACAAAAGATATGCAAAGAAGATCTAACCACCAAATCAAAAGAAGGTATCATGCGTCGGGTTCACCAAATGTATAGTGAGGTGAACACAAAATATATGCAAAGAAGATCTAAATACCAAAATAAAAGAAGGTATCATGTGTTAGGTTCACCAAAAATGTATAGAGGAAAATGGTGAGCAATTCTAAGGTAGAGATCACTCACCAAATTTATTTATATTGTTGTGTGTTGTGTTTTTGTGTAGGGGGCCTATACATTTTGAAATAGACTAACCCAACCTATTTGTATCTAAGTTTGATTATCACAACCCAAGATAAAGGGTGCAAATACAAAAACTATATGAAAAGGGACAAGGATAAGACCTATTTTAGCTATTAAGGACTTAATGGATTTGAATAATTGATTAATGAACAAGTATAAATATGAAAAGTAACTAAAATGATTGATGCAATAATAGATCTGAAGAAAAATGCAATAAGGGAGAAGGATTTTTACACCTTGAAATGAAATCGGAGGTTGTATGCCTTAAACTGCAATTTCTAGTCACACTGATGTCACAAACTGAAACTGTTATGGATCTGGGACCCTGGCACCTATAACTGCCGACTGTGAAAATTTGATGCCTCCAAGAAAAAGTCAACTTTTTAGGTACAACTCAAAGTTTGACTACACCCCTTTGTTTTTGATTGTGTACTTTCCAATTCTAATCTCTAATATAACCCCAAAAATGCCTGAATCCAGTTTCGCAAATCCTAAAACCTATTCCTGCACACAGAAAAATGGAAATTATTGTGGAAAGGGTCTTGCCTTGGTCAAGCCCTGGTTTAGGAATTAACCTTAAAATTGATAAGTAAATGCAAATCTATAAAGGAAAGTAAGGTAAATATTTGATTAAACCTTCATGAACAGATGTAGAAATCACCCATATTCATGAAGATGCTTGTATTTGAACTTGGAATGGAGATGTAGGAAGATCAAGGATGTCCTCACCAATATAAGAGATCCATAATCACCATCTCTAGATCATGAATGCAATTATGCCACTTGAAGAAGAATGGAATGAACCTCCCTGCGCCACTTGAGAAGCTCTCTACTTCGCCATCATGGGAGAGAAATCTTGCATCAAAGGAAGGAGATTGACTTTCTTGAATGGATCTATGAAGAAGACGTAGAGACCTTGATAGATGCCTTTCCTTCACCTCTTGAATACTTCAATTCTTTAATGCTTGAACGCTTATGATTGCATAATCTTGGCACAATGTATGTATACCTATGCTCATATTGAAAAATGAGGGGATAGAGACTCCTTTTATACTCATTTTGAGATTCAAATGCAAGTAGGCTGACACAAAAAATAAATGGGAAAAACATACAAAGAAGGGTCTAGACATTGAGCTCTGGGCCCAAACAAGTCAAACCCACAGGGGGTGAATTCGAAGTTGGACCTCACCCCTTGGGGTGCAGTCAAAATTTGAATATACCCTTAGGTAAAAAGGCCTAGGATAGGGTGGAGACTCATTGGGAGATGTGAAAAAGGAGCTGGAAAAAAAATGGATATAACCGACAGTCAGATCTCAAAGACATCAAAATGGGGTCAATAGGTCTTAAAAGATATCAAATTATGGGCACTAAATGTTTAGGACTATACAAGATTACGTTATGAATTAATTTTACATCCATGTTGATGATCATTTATTTTAAATGATGATGTATCTTTAATTTTTCTTTCATATAATGTAACTTGTAGAATTCATAATAAGTTTAATGTTTAAGTAGATTTTATACCCATGCTTAAATAATATGTAGTAGTTGTTAAAAAATGCACCATTATTTTGATTAGATTAGCATTGCCCTCTCGGGTTCCTAAATGTGGTGTTATAGTACCTCAAACCAATTTCTTGTCCTGTCGCTCTAGAATAACTTCAAACTTTAAAATTCCTATGGTGACCCAACCCTCTTGCCAAGATTTATATTAGATGACTAAAAAAATTCTTATTATAACCACTCATTAATAAAATTAACTAAGTGAGCTTTAACTTTTAAAATATTCTCCATATTTAGGCATCTTCCTACAAAGTTTCACAAGAATAGGTCTCCATTCTTTTATTGAGACCTCCAAAAATTGTTTTAGTGTTTCAAAATTTCCAATTGAAGAAACTTCCAAACTCTAATGTAGCCATTTTGTCAAGCATGGAGAAACATTTCTCTTTCTTCTTGAGATACTTTATTTTCTAACTTGAGCATTTAGTTGTAGCATTCCACCTTTTGTGTGGCCCATAAATACTAGAGAGGATTCAACTACCACTCTTGAAATAATATCCCATCTCATATAAAGTAGTAGAGGTTTTAATGTCTCATGGAAGGTAATTATGAAGAATTTTCACACAAGAGCACCATTGAGACATCTTCTCTTAATCTTATTCAAGTAATTGATTACCTTGATGATTGACAGCAAGTTGTCATTTTCATTATTTAAAGGAGTTAAAAATAATAATTCCCCTAAACACTTAATCATGACTTGTCTCATATTTCTTTTCCTCTTAGAGGAAATATTCCAGACTTTTTCCTCAATATTATTGTGCCATCTCACACATGCATCACTTGATAATAAGTCACTATGGTTGTTCAGAATTGGTGGTGCCCAAAATGCAAGTTTCTCATTATTAATCCTTATATTATACATTTTCCTTCTTTCCTTCACTTATTGGCTAATGCTACTATCCACTTTCTCCTCTTTCCATGTGGTGAGGAAGCATAAGCCATTAAGGGATTCAACCATATTAAAATTGTAGCTAATGAAAGGTTGACATGATGCAATTTAGCGCCCTTTCAAAGATTCCTCAATATTAAATTAAAAGTACTCTTACTTCTTTTATTCATTTGGACCAATATTAAGTAACTTTACTTATTCCTTTAATTTTTCTTTTTCTCCACGTGTCCAGGTATTGCAATCCTTTCTTATTTTCTTTATTTTGACCTTATTTAAAGAGAAATAAAGACACATTTCAACTCTTTTCTAATCCAATATGTCTTTCAATGCATATTCATATTTGGCCTTGACAAAGTAGTTGAGTTATCAATTTTCCTTTTTATATTTACTAGTTTGTAGCCTTTCATTGGCAACAATATCTTTAATTTTAGTTTAGTTTTCTCATATGATTGGTAAGTCCAATATCTCTAGTTTAAGCCCTAATTATAAACTAATCTACCTATAGTATCCCTTGAATTTATTAATACCCAACCTATTATATCCCTTGAAGTTATTACCATGCTCTACATATAGTATCTCGTACGACCTAGTATAAATCCCTTTAACAAGTGTGAAGTTTGAGAATAATAGATGTTATTTATGTTGGAGTAAGAAAATATTATGAAAGAACAAAAATAAAAATTCCAATAGTGATGTAGGAGCATCCTGGGGTAGTTGAAAATCTTGTATCATGAAAAAGATGTTTTGATTTGGTTTTGGTTTTGGGTAGCAAGCTTGGTTGGAATCCTGAGTTTCTTGGTCACTTTGGTGGTAGTTCTCAGTTGGAAGATGTGTTGCTTCACTGACAGACTCGGTGACTAGACTCGGTGGTGTTCTATGTTTAGTGATATTCTTCTCAGAGATACACTTCTCGGTGGTAGTTGTTCAGTGTGTTCAGCTCGGTGGTGTCTTTCTCGATAGCATAATGCTCGATGGTGTCTATTTAGTGGATTTTGGCTCGATTGTGCCTCTCCCCAAGTGGTTTGAAATTTAGTGTTCTTGATCACCGATGGGGTTTGTCTATTTGTTTTGGCTGGCCGACTGGTGCATTTAATTTGGGGTTGCATTCCTCGAGTTTTGGATTGATCGTTAGAGGTGTGAGGACCTAAATCTAATTTGGTTCACTCTCCTATGAAAATTTAATGACCATTGGATGCTGACTAAAGGATAACACGTTGGATGTTGTGTTCTTGAAGCCAACTGTTGTTTAATTAAATTTTTTAATTTTAAATTTTATTGTAGCTGTATTGTATGAAAGAAGGCTATAGACTCAGAAACTAGACTCGATGACTGGACTCGATGGTGTTCTCTTTTCAGTGGTATTCTAATTGGAGATACACTACTCGGTGGTGTCTTTCTTGGTAGCATACTGCTAGGTGGTGTTTGTTTCATGGAGTTCAGCTCGGTTGTGCCTCTCCCTAAGTGGTTTGGCATTTAGTGTTCTTGATAATTGATGGGGTTTATCTATTTTTTTAGGTTGGACGACTGGTGCATTTAATTTGGGGTTGCATTCCTCAAGTTTTGTATTGACCATTGGAGGTGTGAGGACCTAAATCTTATTTGGTTCACTCTCCTATGCAAATTTAATGACCGTTGGATGCCAACTGATGGCTAACACGTTGGGTGTTGTGTTCTTGAAGCCAACTGCTATTTAATTGAATTTTTTTATTGTAAAGTTGACTTGTGGTTGTGTTGTATAAAATAAGGGTATGGGTAGAGTGATAGGGGGAAAAAGAGAGGAAAAAAAAGATCTACAGATCTGAGAGAAGCGAAAGTAAGCTTGAAGATTTGGTAGCTATATTTGGCTTAGGAAACAAGAAGATTGCTTGGTGGCTTGTGGGCTCAAGTTTAGACCTGTCTTGGTGTTCCTACTAGATTGTTTTGTGTCACATATCTAGGATAGTTTAGAAGGTAGACTTGAAGCTTGCACAAGATCTCAGTAATAGATCTTGGTGTTATTTGTTGTTGTTTTATATCTGGCCATAACTGGGAAGGCCTTATAGCCCGACATGTTGCATGTAATTTCATGTTATTGAATATGATGTGAGTTGATATTTTGATATATCTTATGTTGTTATGGTTTCCGATGTGTTGTTTGTTGAATGTTGCAAGGTTTGGACGGTCCATTCTTGGATCCTCCATCCTTGACTGTGTCAAATAGTGAAATAATGAACACAATAGGATATATATTATATAAATGAAGAGTTTTGAAAATATACATAGATTCCTTGCATATATACGCAAGGAAGATGATCTAGGAAGGTAGGACTCAAACTGAACACTTATGAACTCACTTAAAAAGTGCGTGAGAAAGTGTCAACTAAGTGTGCAAGAGGTGTCTCAAGTGACGAGGAAACAAGTCCAATGCTACGAAGTGAGATAAAATTAGAAAATAGCCTAAGTAAACTTAAGCTAGGTTTGAATAGGTCAATCATAGAAAGGTAATTAGCAAACTATTTAGATAATGACACTATTTATACTAATAGGTTGCTCTCAAGGGTCATAGGCTTGTATGAGATATTGTATTTTTATAGAATATATTATGCTATTGATTTAATTTTATGGTTGTTGATTACTCATATGAAGCCAAAAAAATGTCTTCAAAAAATAACCCATACATGAACCAAAGATGTACTAGTCACCAAGTTAGTCAATAGTTGAATCATATAGCACCCCATTAATAAGTAAGAGGTCCTAGGTTTAACTCCTAGTTGGTCCATGAAAAATTAAAAATTGTTCCTAGAGCTTAGGTTAGTAGATGTAGGTGAAACTAGTACCCATGCTTTTATAGTGTTTTGCAAGTGGGTGTTAGAAAATGATCCACACATTAGTACATTTGAGGCCTCATTTCGATGACTATCTATCAGATATTCAACACCTATCTGTCAGATATTCAAGAGAAGGCGTCGTCGGAGTTATTTCATCAAAAATTGCTACAGAGATAGCAACCGTCGCCATTCCGACGGACATAACAATAAAAAATTACCATACAAATAAACAATTTATTATAACATTTTTGATGGTACCCGTATCAGAAATATAGCATCCCCGATGGTTATCTAGTGACATTTTCGACGGTAAAACCATTGGTAGTATAGCATTGCCGTCAAAAACTAGCATCAAAAATATAGAATCTTCGACGGTTATCTAGTGACATTTCTGACGGTAAACTCGTCGTTCGTATAGCATCTCCATCAAAATGAGGCATCAAAAATGTAGCATCCCCGACGGTTGTCCAATGAAATTTTTGACAGTAAACATGTTGTTAGTATAGCATCACCATTGAAAACTGGCATAAAAAAAGTAGCTTTCCTTACGGTTGTCTAGTGACATTTTTTACAATCAGCATGTGGGTAGTATAGCATTGTCGTTGAAACTAGGCGTAAAAAATGTAGCTTTTTTGACAGTTGTCCAATGACATTTTCGATGGTATACCTGTCGAGAGTATAGCATTGCTGTTGGAAATAGGCTTCAGAACTTGAGCATCATTGACAGTTATCCAGCATTACTTCTAACGGTAATCCCGTCAGGAGTATAGCATAGCCGTCGCAAATGGGTTCAAGTTCGTGCAGATGTAATTCAATTATCTTATGTTAGCAAAAAACATCATGATATATATACTCAAAATTACATAGTAAGTACATTAAAAACCATAAGCATCCCATATAAATTAAAAACATTAAAAGGTACATCACGAATTAATTAGATTAAGCATTTATTGCATAAATGTACGTTTATATAAATTCAATATTAAATAGATTAAGCATTGATCGCATAACTGTACATTTCTATCATGATTAAAAGTTGCATAATGGAGCGGGAGTAGGAGGGAGGAGGGGAAAGAGGGGGAGATGGCTTTTTGAATTTGAACACGGGAGGCAAGCTGGGAGCTGAAGGTTCTGCAACGGGATCTACGACAGTGGAAGTGGATTCTGTTAGAGTAATTATATTTTACACTTATTAATTAGATCACATCGGTTTAATTAATTTATTTGTTTATTACTCTGTTTACTTAAGCTATCTCTTATGTGCATTATAATTAATATTTATATTAATTATTAATGTGTAACCTAGCTTTTTTCCTTGCTTTAGGGTTTCATTCACCTTTTAAGCTTGAACTTGTAAGTATTGTTTCATTATCTTGGAATATATTTTTGCTCTCACTTCTTGAGTATTTCCAAGCTCTACTTTTTGTCTCCTTTAGCTTCTCTCCAATAACAGGTCATTTGCATGTAGGTGTGCTTGGAAAATTGTGGATTTTTCTGTCTCAAATCCTACATCATATCAAAGCAACACTGTTGTTGCCTAGTCTGGTGTTTTTGAAGCAGTGATTCAAGGGCAAAAATTGCAGCTTTTCTAGGGTTTTTTCTTCAATCTGAGAGAGGCACTTTTTTCTGGAGCACTTTGAGAAAAAATAGACCTCACCAAAACGCTCAGAAGGCCTGGGAGATCAGTTTTTTATATAAATTTTGCCATTTTTTTCTATAGTAGCCTCTGAGAAAAAATTTCTCTCTCCCAGTCGTACCACACGCTTTTCGAAAAAAAATTTAAATTTTCTTTCAAAAAACACCATTTTATGTGTATTTTAGTGCTGGTAGGACGTGCCAGCAACACGCCACCCATGCGCAGCCTGCACATTGCTCCGACCCAGCTCGCGCCTGGCCTCAACCAACACGCCACCAGCTGACCACCCGAGAGCCGCCGCAGCTGCAATGCCACTTGACGGCTACCAAGACACCACCGTCACCTTGTAACACCACCTGAGCACTGCTTCGTAGCTCGTTGAAAACTAGTGGTTGGTGAATATAGCACTCTGACTGTTGATGTCATTTTTTGGCTGAATTTTGAAAATTTTTGGCACCTTTTAATTTTCTAGATTTTTTTTCGGTGAGACAGCCTGGTGTCATGCATACAGCTGTCAATTTTTTTCCCCTGGACGTGCAATGGTCATTTGAACGTCAATATTTTTCCTGGGACTGGCTTTTTCCAGAGAGCTTGTTTTTTAGAGGTGTTGTTGGTTTTTTGGCTGTAACTTATGCATACAATATCATTTTTCAGAAAATGAGACATTGTTGGAAATCTCTTTTCAAGCTAGAGACCATCATGCTAGTTTCGTTTGCAAATTCGGGTGTATGAGTTCCTGATTTTTTCATCGAGGTAGAGGCTTCAGTTTCCTCTCTCTGCATTTAGTGTCTAGGTTTTCTCCTTGATTTTTGTGCTTTGTAAAGTTATTTCTTTGGTATACGAGGGATAGAATTATACATTATGGGGGGTGAATTTTAATTTATGCCATTTACTCTAGAAAGACCCTTCTTCTTCCGTCTTCTTCTCTCAATGTCAGACCCTTATGTGGCCCGACTGACACCACATAAAAACCACACCTAGAAAGCACATATGACGAGGTTGCTTATGTCACGTAGCTTATGGTCATGTCTGGATGAGAACCAACCTATTCTGCAATGCCCTTTTGAGGTTCTTCAGCACAAAAAAAAAATAGATGAAGCCATGGGCTTAATTGCACTCAACATCTCTGACAGTCTCTTGTTTCACCTGGATGGTTTGAACACTCCTCTGGTCATTTGGGGCAATTTTTCAGATTTGTTTGGCATAGTGAATGAGTTTCAGGCACTAAAACTTGATGCAGAGTTGACCTCTTTGACTCCTACTAGCTTTCCCACTATTGAGGACTTCTTGATGAAGTTCAAATCTCTACGTTCAATTTTGTAGGGATGTGGGAAAAACAAGACAGATGATGAGTGTATCTTCCTGATACTCTAAAAGTTGTGAGGATAGTATCAGATCTTTTCTTCCACTTTCTACTTCACCATGGATGCTTTGGGTGCCAGGCACACCATGCCTTCCTTTGAGACCTTCTATGACCGGTTGACACGGGATCAAACAAAAATCCAATAGATGGATGCTTCTGGGTCATCAAGACAAGAATTGGTTGCTCAGTCCTCATAGGGGAAACCAAAATAGAAAGCCAAACCAAAGAAAGATTCAATAGGCACTGAGTATTCCTCCAAACTTGCACAAAAAACTGATTCAAAACCTCCATCTCACCCTTCAAAGGGTAAATGTTCTTCGAATTCTGCTGAGTCTTCCTCCAAGACTATGAAGAAATCAATTGAAACCTCTAGTTTTTGTGGCAAGGATGGACATCCCATTTCTAGGTGTTGGAAATGTTTGGAGTCTTTAGAGGAAGCCATGCAAGAGCATCAAATTTCTTCTCCTCATTCCATATCCTCCCCTGTAGGGAAAGGTCATGCCCTTACTACACGAGCAATGACTTCTAGGCCTGCCTAGATTTTGGATTTTGGTGCCTCTCACCACATGACTCACACTCAGGAGTTGGTCACCTCACTTGCTCCTTGTGCTACTTCACAGATTGATGTTGGGAACTTATCACATCTTTCATTTTTGGTTTCTGGTTCTGTTGCATTAGCCGAGGGTTCTCTTCAAGATGTTCTTGTGATCCCTGACATCTCGATGAACCTATTCTCCATCTATCAGATTTGCCACTCTGGATCTGGTAAGACAGTTGAGTTCTCACCAGATGATGTGGTTATTCAAGACCTACATGATTTTGATTTGATTGTGGCTACTGGGAGTGTTGACTCTGCATCCCACCTATACAGATTTGATGGATTTGAGCCTTCTAATAATATAGGTTCCTATCTTACAGAACATGCAAATTCAGTGAGCAGACTTTGGCATGAGCATTTGGGCCATGTCAATTATAGATATCTTCAGCAGATGAGCACACAGGCACTTGTTCTTGGGCTTCCTCAGATTTCTTGCACTAATGGTGTTTGTCAGGGTTATTTTCTTTGCAAACAACATAGGGATCCTTTTCCTCAGGGATGAGCTACTCATGCTTTGGCACCACTGGAGTTGATTCACAATGACCTCATGTCATTTCCTACTCATTTTTTAGGTGCCATATATGTGCTTACTTTCATTGATGACTTCTCTAGCCATACATGGGTATATTTTCTTAAGTACAAGTCTGATGTCTTTGATTCATTTAGAGTCTTTAAGACATTTGTGGAGAAGCAATCTGGTCTTTCTATTTGGTGGATATGCACAGATAATGGGGGGGAGTATGTGAACCAAGATTTTAGGGATTTTTTCTTTGAACATGGTCTACAACATCAATTTTTAGTTCCCTACACCCCTCAACAAAATGGTGTGGTTGAGAGAAAGAACAGAACACTTCGAGAGATGACTAATTATATGATTCAATCCAGGTCCATAGATTTGTCTTTTTGGGTAGAGGTAGTTAATTGTGCCAACTATATTCAGAATTAGATGCCCCACAAGGTAGTTCAACATATGACTCTTGAGGAGGCTTTGTCTCATGTCAAGCCTGATGTATCTTCATTCTAAGTTTTTGGTATTAAAGCATGGGCATTTACACCCAATTCTCAGAGGAGAGCAATGGAGCAGAAGAGCCAATGCCTCATTTTTGTTTTCTAATGTGAGGATGTTAAGGCCTACATGTTGTTTGATCCTGATTTTAGAGAGGTCATGTTTCGAAGGGATGTCCAATTTGATGAGTGCCTTCCTGTAGTAGATACCCTGTTGGAGATTTGATTCTGAACAGTTGATTGATTGTATGTTTGTCATTGATGACAACATATAATACATAGTTTGTATGTACTTATACATATGATAACATGAAGACAAACATGGATAGATACATGTTGTTGACATGTTTAATATTCTATGTTCATACACGCAGACCCAGATATGAAGTTTCAGTAAAGATATGTAATTCTGTTATTGATGGTTACAGTTCTGGAGGATTAATGGTTTAAGGCCAACATATGTAACATGTTGATCGATTTGCACCTATCTTTAGGATATGCATGTGTATATTCATGATGAGTTATGAGTTGTTGATATTAATCTAAATGCACCAAACATATTTCAAGAATATTACAAAGTTATGGTTAAATTAATGAAGCTGACTTAGTGAAGCGACGCGTCTATTTAGCATTGACTTGCGCGGTTGTAGTTATGCTTGAGCACTTAGTAGAGCTGAAAAGGATGTTATGAAGAGTCGTCTAACAGGTCCCATGATCTCATACTTGGTGTATGTACTTATAGAAGGTCATTTGTGATAAGAAGAGTTGCAAAATCCAGAGATTAGAAAAGCAGAGCAGAGTGTTGAAGCAACAAAGATATATTTATCATATGTTGATAATATAGATACATATGTTGAAGCATTCAGAATACAGAGTAGATTGTTATATTGCTTTACAAGAGGTTAAAGCATCGGTGCATAAAAGGAACTGATCAGACAAGAAGTGTCACATACAATAGTTCATCTTATTGATACAGTGTGTATCAAATATCTAGAAGGTTGTAGCCTTCACCACTTGGATAGTGAGTCCTTGGACAGTGAGTCCACCACCCCTAACAGGGTTATTGTAAAAGACTCCTAACAGGGTCTGACCCTTAACTAGGTCAACTATACTACTGCATTATATTGAACAAATCCTAATAGGATTGAAGAATCTTTTAACAGGGATTACTATAAACAGTATAGTTCTTTGTGGGTACTAATTTCCACCAGGGTTTTTACCATTTGGTTTCCCCGTAATCAAATTGATGTATTGTGTAATGTGTTATTTGAATGTGCATATAATTTATATCAGTCTAGATTAATAAGTACAAAAGATTTAAAGTTGCTGATAACTGAGTCACCCCCCCTCTCAGTTATCCCTGAAGTATTCTAACAATTGGTATCAGAGCCAAGTGCCTTGGAGAGAAAGCCTAACAGCTTAAGGTAGATCTAGATGTCTTACTTCAGAAAAGAAAGCCCTAAGTTTGATGGAGAGAACTATTTGGATTGGAAGAACAAAATGATAACACATCTATAGTGCATTGGATTTGAGATCTTTGAGATTGCTACACAAGAGGTTGTAATTCCATCTCTAAAAGACCTTGCAAAGGATGATGCTACTAATAGACAAAAGGAAACATTTACCAATAATGCAATTGCTAAAGAAGCCCTAATTAGCACCCTATCTGACAGTGAATTTTCTAAGATCAAGAAGATTGACAAAGCATATATCATATGGAAGTATTTAGAAGACATGTTTGAAGGAGATGTTCAAGAAGAGAATGTACGCAGGAAGACATGGAAGAAGAAATACAACAGTCTTGAGATGTTACCTGAAGAGAACATTAGAGCTTATAATCAGAGGATAAATGAAGCAGTATCTGGAATCAGAAACAATGGAGGAGAAATTTTA
>MU224126.1:159944-182724 GCA_018584345.1 Thuja plicata
GTTCCTAGACCAAGTGATAAAAATGTGATTGGAACAAAGTGGATTTTCAGAAACAAAATGAATGAAGAAGGTACAGTAATAAGAAACAAAGAAAGATTAGTATGTAAAGGATATGCGTAGAGAGAAGAAATAGACTACACTGAAACATTTTCCCCTGTGAGTAGACTGGAAGCCGTAAAATTGTTTTTGACATATGCAATAATAAAAGACTTTAAAGTTTATCAAATGGATGTCAAATCAACCTTTTTGAATGGTGACTTAAAAGAGGAAGTCTACATAGAACAACCTAAAGGATTTAACCTTTTTGATAGACCAGACATGGTATGCAGAATGAAGAAAGCACTCTATGGACTTAAACAGGCCCCAAGAGCATGGTATGAGAGATTAGATGGTTATCTCACCAAGATTGGATTCAAGAAAGGAGCAGTAGATTGCAACTTGTTCACAAGAGAAACACCTGATGGATTACTATTAGTTGCCATATTTGTTGATGACATTATCTTTGGAGGTGATGACAAGCTCAGTAAAGCATTTGCAAAATAAATGTAGATGAATTTGAAATGAGTATGATTGGTCCTATAAAATACTTTTTGGGATTAAATGTAAAGAAAACTAATAAAGGAATATTCATTAATCAGTCAAAATATGTGAAGGAAATATTGAAAACTTTCAAGATGGAGGATTGCAAGCCAGTATGCACTCCTATGATCACAGGGAGTAAACTTTCAGAAGATGATGTCTCCACAGAAGTTGATAAAACATTGTATAAATCTATGATTGGAAAGCTTATTTATCTAACTCAATCAAGACCTGACATATCTAATGCAGCTGGCATTGTTGGAAGATTTGCAGCTGAACCCAAGCATAATCACCTAATGGAAATCAAGAGGATATTCAGATATCTTAAAGGAACTATAGACTATGGATTATGGTATCCTAAATTAGAGAATACACAACTCCATGTGTATACTGATGCAGATTGGGCAGGTTGTATTGATGATAGGAAGAGCACTTCAGGATGAGCAGTATTTCTTGGAGAAAGGTTGGTATCTTGGACAAGCAAGAAGCAAAATTGTATTTTTCAGTCAACGACAGAGGCAGAATATGTTGCAACAACACTAAATTGTACAAAAATTGTTTGGATCAAACAGATGGTTAAAGACTTTGGTAATCAGGTTGAGTATCCTATTTTTATTCATTGTGATAACACCAGTACTATTAACATGTCTAAAAACCCTGTGATGCATGCAAAGACAAAACACATAGAGATCAAGTACCATTATTTCAGAGAAAAAGTTGTAGAAAAGGAAGTAACATTGGACTATGTAAGCACAAAAGATCAAATAGCAAACATTTTGACAAAGCCTTTAGCAAAAGATACTTTGAGTATCTAAGGGAGAAGTTGGGAGTAATTCCCTCTCCTAAGTCTGATTAGAAAAAGTAGCAAGTACATCAGTCCTGTGTGACTGATGAATGGTTGACTACTCTACTTTTGGAGTAGTACCTGTGCATAATGGTTTATGGTGCCCTTTTCCATTGATGTCAATGGGGGAGTATATACCAATGAAAACAAGACAAACAAGGAAAACATACAAGGAGCTCATACTATGGGGGAGTAAAGGAACACAATGGGGAAGTATGACAATGGGGGAGTTTACAGATAAAACACAGTCCATGAAACTGTAGTAGTATAGATGAATCTTTGATGAGGATATTGAGAAGATTGTAAAAGAAAGAACACACCATGAACAGAAGTTGTTTTTATATCATATGTTGCCATCAATGCCAAAGGGGGAGATTGTTGGAGATTTGATTCTAAACAGTTGATTGATTGTATGTTTGTCATTGATGACAACATATAATACACAATAATACTTCTGTATGTACTTATACATATGATGACATGAAGACCAGCATGGATAGATACATGTTTTTGACATTTTTACTATGCTATGTTCATACATGCAGACCTAGATATGAAGTTTCAGTAAACATATGTAATTATGTTATTGACGGTTACAGTTCTAGAGGATTAATGGTATAAGGCCGATGTATGTAACGTGTTGATTGAGTTGTACCTATCTTCAAGATATGCATGTGTATATTCATGATTAGTTATGATTTTTTGATATTAATCTAAACGAGCCAAACATATTTCAAGAATATTAAAAAGTTATGGTTAAATTGATGAAGCCGACTTAGTAAAGCGACGCGTCTGTTTAGCATTGACTTGCATGGTTGTAATTATTCTTGTGCACTTAGTAGAGCCAACAAGGATGTTATGAAGAGTCATCTAACAGGTCCCATGATCTCATACTTGGTGTATGTACTTATAGAAGGTCATTTGTGATAAGAAGAGTTGCAAAAGCCAGAGATTAGAAAAGCAGAGCAGAGTGTTAAAGCAGCAGAGCTATATTTATCATATGTTGATATTATATATACTTATGTTGAAGAATTTAGAATATAGAGTAGATTGTTATATTTCTTTACAAGAGGTTAAAGCATCGGTGCATAAAAGGAATTGATCAGACTAGCAGTGTCACATAAAACAGTTCATCTTATTGATACAGTGTGTATCAAATATCCAGAAGGTTGTAGCCTTCACCACTTGCACAGTGAGTCCTTGGATAGTGAGTCCACCACCCCTAACAGGGTTATTTTAAAAGACTCCTAACAGGGTCCGACCCTTAACAAGGTCAACTATACTACTGCATTGTATTGAACAACTCCTAACAGGGTTGAAGAATCTTTTAACAGGGATTACTATAAACAGTATAGTTCTTTGTGGGTACTAATTCCCACTGGGGTTTTCACCATTTGGTTTCCCCATAATCAAATTGATGTGTTGTGTAATGTTTTATCTGAATGTGCATATAATTTATATCAGTCTAGATTAATAAGTACAAAATAATTAAAGTTGCTGATAACTAATTCACCCCCCCTCTCAGTTATCCCTGAAGTATTCTAACATACCCTGCTTCTAGAGTCTACTTCACGTACCACTACTCTATCATCTCTTCCAGATTATTTTCAGGATTATGAGAATGATGATCTTGGTGATACCCATTTACCTCCACCATAGGATCCTCCACAGATGCCTAGATGGGCTCGTGTTATAGTTGAGGCTGCAGGATATTTGGTAGGTGACCCTTCATCTTCCTGTCGCACCCGGTCTGATATTGCGGGTTCTAGCCTTCTAAGTCATATTATTTGTGGCAATCCTTAGACTTTTTCAGCATCAACATGACATTCTGATAGTGCTATGGAGGAGGAATATTCTTCTTTGATGACGAATCATACTTGGGATCTTTGTTCTCTTCCTAAGGGAAGAAAGTTAGTTTGATGTAAGTGTTTGTATCGTACTAAGTTTGTTGTTGATGGTTCTATTGATAAGTATACGGCACGTCTTGTTGTGAAGGGTTTTTCACATTTTGAGGTTATTGATTACATTGACACATTTTCCCCTGTCACCTAGATGAATTATATTTTCCTTGTCTTATCCCTCGTAGCTTCCTAGGGATGGCCCATTTTTCAGATGGATGTGAAGAGTGCATTCTTGGATGGTGATCTTATTGAAGAGATTTACATGGAGCAACATCAGGGATTTGTGTAGGATTCCTGCTTTGTTTTTAGACTTCAACATTCTTTGTATGGTCTCAAACGGGCACCTTGGGCTTGGTATGAGAAGATGGACTCTTTTCTGCTTTCCAAAAGATTTACATGTTTTCATTCTGATCCTACAGTTTACATTCAGTGCCTTGAGGATGAGGTTTTGATACTTGTGCTATATGTTGATGATCTTCTCATTACATGTAGCTTATCTTCTATGTTTCAGGATGTTCATCGCACATTGATGGAGTAGTTCAAGATGACTGATCTTGGTCCATTACACTACTTTCCTGGTATGGAGATTTCTCATTCCTCTGCTACGATCTTCATTTACCAGCAGAAGTATGATCTTCACATGCTTCGGCACTTTAAAATGCTTTCTTGCAAGCCTAGTCCCATGCCTTTTCAGTTGGGTGTTACCTTGTCTACCTCTTACACTTCACCTTTAGTGGATCCTACATTGTATCGACAGTTGCTTGGAAGTTTGTTGTACCTGACACACACACACACATCTTGATCTTTCCTTTGCAGTTGGTCTTGTCTCTCGATTTTCACATGAGCCTCATGAGAGTCATTGGCAAGCTACCAAGTGTATTTTGAGATACATTTAGGGCATATTTTTTATGGCATTCATTACACGTCAGGGGCTCCTCACATTGTTGGCTTCACTGACTCAGATTGGGATGGTGATGTTGATAATCAGAATTCTGCTTATGGCTTTGTTTTTTGTCTTGACTCTGGTCCTATCACATCATTGTACAATAAGCATAATTCTCACGTACTTTCATATACAGAGGCTGAGAATAGAGCTACAGTGCATGCTAGTCAAGAGATTTCATGGCTTTGGCAGTTGATGACTGAGTTTGGTTTTCCTTGTGATCATCCCATTGTTTTGTGGTTCGATAATCAAAGTGCTATTCACATTTCTCGCAAACTGAAGGAGCATCAACACATTAAACACATTGATCTTCATATGCATTTCATCTGCCAATAGATTCAAGATGGTCTTCTCACTTTGGAGTACATTCTCACTAATGTACAGGTTGCTGACATCTTTCCTATACCTTTTGCATCTCCACGCTATCTTCAATTGTGTTCTATGCTTGGGGTGATGGAAGTTGTCCTTGGGGAGTCTTCTTGAGCCCTTCCTTCCTTCATGTTTTTTTTAGCATGTATTTTCTATCTCTTTTTGGAGAGGAGTTTCTCCCACTGGGTTTCTCCTTTGTCTCTGATTTACAGATATTTCCTTGTATTGGGTACCTGATCAGGCCTTGTTTTTGGGACCCATTTCCTGCTTTTGTAGTTGTGCTAGGTTAGCTTACCTTCTGAGTTTCACTTAAGGGGGGTGTTAGAGTAATTATATCTTACACTTATTAATTAGATCACATCGGTTTAATTAATTAAGTTGTTTATTACTCTGTTTACTTAAGCTATCTATTAGGTGCATTATAATTAATATTTATATTAATTATTAATGCACAACCTAGCTTTTTTCCTTTCTTTAGGGTTTCATTCACCTTTTAAGGTTAAACTTGTAATTATTGTTTCATTATCTTGGAATATATTTTTTCTCTCACTTCTTGATAATTTCCAAGCTCTGCTTTTTGTCTCCTTCAACTTCTCTCCAATAACAGGTCATTTGCATGCAAGTGTTCTTGGTGAACTATGGATTTGTTTGTCTCAAATCCTACAAATTCTTCTGTAAGATCATCATCAGATGTTGAGAAAAAATATGGTGGGTCAACCTTGGCTTCATCTAGCAAGGATGGTGGTCCTTTCATGGGGCTAGAGGTGAAAAAACCTAAAATTTCTAATGTCGGGGATGAGTCAACAATCGAAGGCAAGTCACATGGCTTTTCCTCAAATCTAGGTAAATGAAATTGGTCAGGTCTTTTTGGATTTAAACCCTCTAGCAAGTCCTTATTCCCAAAGGTGAATATTTTTTCTAACCTACTTAAGGGGGTTATTGGCATTATTATTCCTAACTCGATTGTTGATCATACTGTGTCAATCATGGCTACTACCCTGGTTGGAAATTTTATGGGTACATGACCGAATATAGATTTAGCTCCTATCTTTGCAGATAAGAAATGGAGGCTTAGAGACCAAGTTGACATTGCTGCAATGCCAAAAGGATTTTTATCGTTTGAGTTCTCTAATGGGGAAGATCTATCAAAAGTTTTGTGTGGTGGTCTTTGGATGATGGGTAAATCCTCCTTATCACTGGAAAAATGGATGAATAGCCTCGACTCTAATGATAGTCTTTTCACAGCTACTGTAGTTTGGGTTCATCTTCCTAGGATGCCCTTGGAATATTGGCATGAGGATATATTGATAGCCATTACTGGTGCCTTTGGGGAGCTTCTCTCCATTTTCTTGCTTCACATGCAAGAAATCTGGTCACTAGGCAAAACAATGCCCCCAAAAACCTCAAAAGGAAAAAAAAAAGGTTCAGGAACAAAACAAAGGTTAGAGGATGGAGTGGAAGAAACAAATAGAGGAAAATAATATCCCTTCTATAATATCTGAAGAAAATAGGGATCAGAAGGCTATAGGTAACTTTGAAGAGAATAATGAGATTCATCAAAAGGAGCAAAAAGGGGAGATCCAAACAAGTATAAAACAAGAATCAGAAAAGTAAGAACCAGAAGGCAGGATAAATGAGCTCACTAGTCTAAAAATTACAACAAAAGAAAGAGTGGAATCTCTCATAGGAGAAGTAACACTGAAGGACCTAAGGGTTGAAGATAGTATGGTTCCCCCCAAAGGAGGAGAAAAATTAAGGGACTCTGGGGAAGAATAATTCCTAATAGGGACAAAAAATGTCTTTTCCCAGATTTCAGAGGAAATCCTAGAAGTAGAGAGTGACCTAATGAGAGGTAATAATAAGGATTCTCCTTTCAACCCAAAATAGATTAAACCTTTGGAAAAATTGGCCAACAAGAAAGCTATAGAATTAGAGGATAAGGAAAAACCTTGGACAAGGGCGGGAGATTCAAAGAAAGGATCAGGAAAGAAAGGCTTTAGATCCCCCCAAGGAGACCATTCTGCTAATGATTTGAATAAAAACTCAGGGAAGAAACTCAAGAGTTCTTTAATGGTGAACCTCAACTTGAAGTAAGCAAAAAAGAATAGGGTTCAAAAACCAGGAGTTGTGACAAGAGGTCAGAAAAAAGATGATACTAGAACTCCAAGACAAGATAAAGGAAGGAAATCTAATAAACCATATAGGGAAGAGGAAGAAAAATAGAACATAGCAGATGGTAAACAACTCACCATCCATCAGGTTTGTTCTCCAATCCTTAAATGAAGATCATTTCTTTGAACATGCGAGGACTTAATGGTCGTCATAAGAAAAATGTAGTTAGGAATTTAGTGAGAGACTCTAAACCAGAAATTCTGATGATTCAAGAAACTAAGATGATAAAGGAAAAGATAGAGAAACTCAAACTGATTAAAAATGGGAGCAATTATGGAAGTAGTTCTGAAAGGGCTTCAGGGGGTTGGATATTTTCTGGAATCAAACTTATTTCAACTGCCAGCTTCTAAAAGAAAAGAAACACTTTCTTGCAGTTAAATTTTGGAGTCTTAAGGACAATTTTTCCTGGATTCTAATTAATGTTTATGCTCCTAATACAAAATCAGGAAGATTGAAGCTTTAGAAGAAGCTGCCTAATTTTAGGGAAACCTGTACTAAGAAAAGCTGTATGATTGTGGGGGATTTCAATACCCCTTTGAAGTAGGAAGATAAATCGGGAGGGAAAATGACCCAAGTGGAAAGTAGGTTTGATTTGATGGATGTTATAATTATAAATGAAGGCTTGATGGATGTTGAGTTGGAAGGAATAAATTATACTTGGTCAAATCGTAGAGTTGGAGATGAACTTACCCAAGTCACACTTGATAGGATTCTCATCACTCCAAATTGGTATACTAAGCTTTCCTACATTCTCACTTCTCTATCCAGAATTGGTTCGGACCATTTTCCAATTTATTTCTTTGTTAGTCCTTTCTCTGATAAAAGAAATGCGCCTTTCATATTTGAGAAGATGTGGCTTGACCATCCTGATTTGGAGAGTAAAACTAGGGAATGGTGGAACATAACGGTGCAAGGTTCTGCTATGTTCAAAGTGGTAAATAAATTGGCTAATGTTAAATCTAAAGTTAAACATTGGAACAAGAATATTTATGGGGATATTTTTCAGTCCAAAAATAAAATCCAAATTGATCTGAAAGATATTCAGGAGGAAATTCAAAGAAATGGTCTGAGTGAAAGTTTGAAAACGCAAGAGAATCAAGTTCTTGCGGACTTCCACAACATTATTGCTAAGGAGGAGACTTTCTAGAGGTAGAAATCAAGATCTCTTTGTCTGAAATTGGGAGATAAGAACATGAGATTTTTCATCTTATTGTTCTTAAACACAAGGCCATAAACATGATTCATTCCCTATCTGCCACTAGAGGTATCATTTCTAAAGAAGAGGATATAAGGGAAGAAATGTTGGGGTACTTTTCTACTCTGTTATCCAAGGACCAAAACCTTAATTTGGAAGATCAAGGAAAATTACTTGATTTGATTCCTAGCAAAGTGGATCATCTATCTAATGCTTTCCTTAAAGCCATTCCTTCGGATCTTGAAATTAAGAAGGCTATATTTCCCTTGGAAAGAGAAAAATCCCCAGGTCCAAATGGGTTCCAGTTGTTCTTCTTCCAACATTTTTGGAGCTTTATAGGTAAAGATGTTTGTTCTGTAGTTCAAGAGTTCTTTGGTACTAAAACTATCCTTAAGGAAATTAAATCCAATTTTATATCCCTCACACCTAAGAAACTTGGAGCTAATAATGTTGATGAATTTAGACCTATAAGCCTTTGCAATTATTTGTACAAAATCATTTCAAAGGTTCTAACTTCTAGAATTTTGAGCTTCCTACCTAATTTGATCTCTCCCCAACAGAATGTTTTTGTTTTGGGAAGGCAAATTCTAGATTCCATAATAGTTGTTGATGAGAACATTCAATCCCTTCAAGCTTCCAAAAAACAAGGGTTTTTGATGAAACTGGATCTGTCAAAAGCCTATGACAGAGTGGACTGGTCTTTTCTCTCAAATATTTTAAGGTCTTTTGGCTTTGATAAGGATGTGTTCAGACTTATAATGCAATTGGTTTCCACTGTGTCCTCTTCAGTTCTTGTTAATGGAGGATCGTCTAAAAAATTTCACCCTTCCAGAGGTCTCAGGCAAGGAGACCCTTTATCCCCCATCCTTTTTTTTATTATGGTGGAAAGCCTTGGGAGATACATTAATAGCTTGGTGCTAACTAGTTAGATTCCTGGCCTCCAACCTTCCTCTGCAATACAGAAGTGTTTGCATCAATAATTTTTTGATGAAACCATCATGATGGGGGAAGCCTCTGTGAAAGAAGCAAGGAATATGAAAAAGGCTCTGAATACCTATACTAATGCTTCTGGGAAATCTATAAGTTGGGAGAAAAGTTCCTTATTTTTCAGTAATACTCCAGAAGAAAGACAAAGAAAAATATCTTCAATTCTTAGATGTAAGATAGGGATGTTCCCTACCTCTTACTTGGGGCTTCCCTTATGTCTAAAACCTGATGAGTCTTTTTGGAATGGAATCCTAGATAGATTTAACAATAAATTAGCTGGCTGGAAAGGAGCTACTTTGAGCCAAGCTAGTAGAGTTCAAATTCTAAAATCTACCCTTCAAAACCTTCCAGTCTATGCTCTTAGTCTCTTCAAAATTCCTCAGAAGTATGCTAATTTGATTGAAAAAATCCAAAAAATATTCCTTTGGTCTGGTGTTGAAGAGAATAAAAGGTTTAGCCTTGTGGCATGGGATGTGGTTTGCAAACCTAGGAAGTTTGGAAGGCTTGGAATAAGAAGCATTAGAAATACTAATAAGGCTCTGCTAGCCAAATAATGCTAGAGAATATTTGAAGAGGAAAAGGAATGGAACTCTATTCTTAAGAGTAAATATCATCTTTACTCTTTAGAGGAATCCTTAAGGAATCCTCTGGACATCCAAGGGTCCTTCATCTGGAACAATATTTGTAAAGGAAAGAACCTGGTTAGGAAAGGGGTTAGATGGAAACTGGAAAATGGCAGGAAGATTATTTTTTGGAATGACAAATGGCTGACGGAAATAGCCCTTAATGAGAATCAAGAATTGATGTCTGCTATTCTGGACTGCAAAGAGATAATTGGGGAAATGGTTTCATATTATTGTATCAATGAGGACTCGATAGATTTAGGCTTTTTTGATGATAATCTCAAAATTGTGAATAAACAACTTAATCAATGGTTCTTAAGAGATAATGAACCAAACACTTTAATTTTGGGCCCTACAAAAAATGGTAAATTATGTGTTTCCTCTGCTTCATCCCTTCTCCATATCTAGGAAGATCGCACCATCGGCTCTTAGGTATGGAACAATAAGCTTATTCCTAAAATTAACATGTTTTTCTAGTTGCTTGTTCAGAACAAAATTTTCACAATGGACAACCTTTTCAAAAGGGGATTTAATATGCCCAATAGATGTATCCTGTGTTGTTCTGAAGCTAAATCTAGTAATCACTTGATTATTCATTTCTCTTATACTAGTAAGGTGTGGGATTCTGTCTTTAAACAGATCAACTTGGAATGGGTGAAACCTCAAAAAATTTAGGATCTTGTTAAACAATGGTTTTTCCCCTTTATTGGAAAAGATACTAAAGCTCTCTGGAATTTGTTTCTTCCCCACTTAACCTGGGGAATCTGGAAGGAGAGAAACAATAGAGTTTTCAGAGAAAAATTGACTCCTTACGAGAATGTTGCAAACTAAAACTGTAGAATTTTAATGGAAAATTTCAAATGTACTCTCCCTAGAGACTCTCCTCTTAAGAATACTTCTCAAGACTTCAAAGATATTCTCAGCTAGAAAATTTAGGGGCAAAAAGATAAAGACTTAACATTGAGAGAAAACACCATATGGACAGCTCCATCGATTGGATGGGTTAAAGGAAACTTTGATGGTGAAACAAAAGTGAATCTTGGAAGGGCTAGAGTGGGTGGATTAATCAAAGACTGGGCTGGAAATTGTCTGGGAGTTGTGGCTGCCCCCCTAGGAATTCAGACTAACCATGTAGTGGAAGCTAAGGAAACTCTCCAAGTTGTGATTTTGGCTAAAGAGTTGGGATATTCAAAGCTATGGTTGGAGGGAGATTCCCTAAATATAATAAATTTTATTAAAGGAAAGATTGAGGCCTCGTGGAAAATTTCCCATATTATAGATAAAATTAAAACTTCTTTGCAAATGTTTCAGGAAACTTATATTTCCCATGTATATCATGAAGGAAATAAGTCAACGGATGGCTTTGCCAATGTGGGGGCCCATAATGATGTCATTCAATTATGGAAAGGGGAAGTGGATCTTAATATCAAGATCTTAAGTCTTATCAAGTATGATAAGCTTAATCACAATGAAGGCACAATTAATACAACAATCAATGATGAACAAGACACTTAAGCTTAAGGGTAATGAAAGTTATCAGGCGAGGGATGCAAAAATCATGAAGAATGTTACCTCACATGGCTTGTGGGTATTTTCTTGCATTTTGAAATAAAGAAACCAGAAGAGTGTTGTGTTTTTGCCTACTCAAATCCAGAAAGTTCAGAAGATTTCTAAGAAAATGGGAGGTGGTTTGATAAGGGAGGAGCCGCTGGATTACACGAAATGGAAACAGAAGAAAAAACTTTGGAGAAAACTAAAGCGCAGTGGGGTGACATAGTACATGGAAAAATTGCATGGTTGGGATAAAGATGTTACTAAAAAATTTGTGGCTGGCTGGAAAAAAGGCAAGGTGAATTTGTGGGGTAAGTACTTCTCTCTTACGCTGAACATTATCTCTCAGATTATGGGGCTTTCCATAGAAGGTATGAAATTTTATAGGGACAAAAAAAAAATGGGGTCACAAGCTTTCAAGATTTTTCCCAAATCTAAAGATGAAGAAGCTCTCCTGAGAAAAGGGTCTGGAGATTATGTGGACATAACGAAGATTAAGAGTATTTGGGTTGATATCCTAAAGGTTATGATAGAGTATTTTACTCTAGATGGGCGCTACTCAAAAATCTATAATCTTCACTTTATTTTAGTTAATCATTTTAGACATAATAAGAAAATTTTGTTTCCTTTCTATCTGCTTAGTTCTCTAAACAACAACATTATGGAGCACAGGAAAAAGGCCAAAAATCTGGTGATTCATGAAGGGTTAATGTTGCTTATTGCTGACTATGCCAGGAATAACATCCTGTAACCTATTCCTAAAAGGGTTAAAGGGAATATTAAGAAAATCAAGCTAGAAAGAAAAAATGTGGACTTAAAGAATAGGGATAGGAGTAAGATGAAGGAAACACTGGACATAGATGAGGATTATGAAGACCAAACCCTTGCCCCTCAGGGTAATGAAGAAGAGAACATACAAGATGAGATTATGGAAAATGGTCTAGTGAATGAGGAGGACGCCCTTGGGAATGAGGAGGAGATTCCTATGAATGGTATGGATGAATCTGTGAATGAGGAGGATGCCTTTGTGAATGAGGAGGAGATTCCCGTGAATGAGAAAGATGATAATAGGGTTTATGAAGATGAAAATCAAGAGAAGGAGAAAGAAGAAGAAGATAATGAGGGTAAAGACAAGGAAGAGTTGAACATACAACCTAATCTTAGGGTTTGTGATAGAAACAAGAAAAAATATAGAATGGATATTGGAAATCAAATAAATGTCAGATTTAACATTGATGACAGAATCCCTAAGAGAAATGAGGATCATGGCACTAATATGGAGAAGTGGATCAGCAAGGACATGACTGAAATGAAGCAGCACTTGAAGGAGATGGAAGAAGTCATGTATCCCTTTAGAGGTAAGCTAGAAAATCTAGAAAAGGATCTTTTGAGGAAGGTAAATAAAAATAACTTGAATGAAGAGATAACGGCCATAATTACTGCTCTGGTGGAGGAGAAGCTGAAAGATATGAAAGAAAAAATTAGCCACAGTGGGCATATGATTAGTATCATTCTTAAGCATAAAAATGAGGGGATTAAATTCTCTGTGCTTAATCTTAAGGATTTGTATGCCTATCTAGAGAGAATCATGCTGGAGAATACAACAATCACGATGGAGGATAAAGCTGGGAGCTTGGGCCCGAGAACCAAAACAAGAAGTTGCATCAAAAGGAAACTTCCAGAAATGCCCAACGAGATAAAAACCCTTAAAGACTCCATTGATATGATGGAATATATGTAGAAAGAGGCTAAGAAATCCTTTGAAAGTATTAAGTAGTTTCTCTTTCTATTTCGTGCTGGTAGTTTTCCTAGTAGATGTGCTGGAAACTATTTTTTGGCTACTTTTTTTAGCTCTTTTTAGCTTTTACTGGGGTTGGCTGGGGTCCTTCTTCTTGTTGTATAGTGGGATTTTGATTCTTGTAAGGGTTTTTGTTGTTTATCTTTTGTTCTAAGCTGTAAATGGTTTTGGGGTCTATTCAAAACCTGTATTCACCTTTATCAAAAACTATACATTTCTATCAAGAAATCAATGTTAAATAGATTAAGAAGTGATCACATAAATGTACATTTCATTCATGTCATTGATCTTCTTCTTCATCCAAATCATCACCATGATCATCATTGTCATCGACATCATCACCACCACAATTATTTTTGTCTTTGACATCATCACCACCACCATCATTATCACCGTCTCCATTGTCATAATTATCATTGTCATCATCATCATCCTCAACAACATCAACATCATCATCATCATCATGATTAGTAGCATCATCATCATCATCATCATCATCATCATCATCATCATCATCATCATCATCATCATCATCATCATCTTCTTCTTCTTCTTCTTCTTCTTCTTCTTCTTCTTCTTCAAGAAATGTTGTGTCAGGAGCATTGTTGACTAACTGTCGATCGTGATCATTATCTACATCATCTTCTGCTTGTTCGAAATCTTCTTCTTTCATCACATTATACCTTATCGACCTTCCTCTTGGATCATTTCTAACAACAAATGACCAACCTAAGTTATGTGGAACCTCTGAGTTAAATTCCTACTTACGTTGGCTTGGAAGAACATAGGGCTCATCCCCAACTGGCTCAAACCACCTTGTATTAATCATTGGAAATCCATTGTCATTTTCAATAATAGTTCTATTAGGATCATTTTGATTAATTCGTCGTCTATACCATCTGACGATGAAGAGAAATAATATGAAGGAATTAAAGTCACACTCAATTATATCATCCAAAATTTCATAGTATCAATTTTGAGACTCTCGAGGATGTAAGTAATTTCTAGATGAAATATTAGTCACCTGAAAGATTGTACTTACCCCATAATCACAATTTTTCTTTGTGTCATCCAAATTTTTGATGCAAAATTTATGACCATTGGAAAACATAGCCTTGTGGTGTTTGACCTGCAATAATATGTCAAACATGTAAAAATTATTGCATCGAGAGTTGATGAATGTACGAGTGATTAACAAATTTATAGGTACTTGAAAATATCTTAAACCATATGCTAAATCTATTTCCCTTTGCGTAACACTGGAATCTTCATTACAATGAGCTTCTTGTGTTATAATAACTTAGAGGGGGGGGGGGGGNTGCGTAACACTGGAATCTTCATTACAATGAGCTTCTTGTGTTATAATAACTTAGAGGGGGGGGGGGTGAAACAGTAGCCTAAAAAATATTCCAATAATATTAACCCAAAAACTTAGTACCACAATATTAAGCCTCTAGTTATCTTCAGTCCTACAAGATGAATGCCTTGAAATAATCTCAAAAAATAACTACTACTCAGAGTTCACTCTTAAACCTTATTCTTACTATTTACCGATTAGCAGTCTTTCATTTACCGAAATACAGTAAATTGCTTAGTGTATACTGATCAATCCAGATTAGTTATGTGTAATGCAAAACACTAAAGTAATGACTCATAGATACATTGACACATGGATTTTTAACAAGGAAACCCTATTAAGGGAAAAACCACTTTGGACCGGTAACCAAAATTTTTCACTCTTCTGAAGTGAGCTCAGTGAAGAGCCAACCCTGTTAAAGGTTATAAACACACTGTTAGGTGTGACCTTGTTAGAGTATTTAAATACAATAGTTTGTCACTTGATATCGGGCATCTCTATGCTACCTTTTATGACCAAAACCAGTGTAGTTTGTCAAATGGTATCTGGAATCTCATGTTATCTTCATGACCAAACTTTTTGATACTCCTTGGGATGTATCTCAATATAGAAAGGATTGTTAAGTCCTTCTCGGTTAAGAAAATTTCTAAATCAATGGTTAAACTGAAAAAAAATAAATGATTTGTTCACATATACAACTATACTTTACAAATTTAAGATCTATTGTAAGCTCATAATACCTTTCTAATAAATGTATCTTTTCAATACCTTTGCTCTACTTCTTTCTGCTCGGTGACGCTATACTTCTCTATTGCTCGGTGTCCATAGAATTAGCTATGTTCATCGGCTTGATTGATCAGATCTGATTGAAATCTTCCTCCATCAGTTTCTCTCCAGCATCCTTCTTCTCTATTCACCTCTAATTCACAATGAATTAGTTTTTCTCTTTATAGACATTATTTCACCATTTCTCAGTTCTTGACTTTCTTGTTCTTGATTTTAGCCAATCTTTCTTTTAATCTTTACTTTAGTTTTATCCCATAGATTTATCTTTGACAACTGGAATAAAACAACCTTAAATCTTTCTCTTATCTATGGCTTTAAATTTTTGATGAAAACAATATTAACAACCAGTTAAATCCTTCTTTAGCTCTTGCCAGCTAAGTCTTTTGTTGTTTCTGAACTTCAGTTCCTTTCATTGTTTTAACTCTTTGTTAGCTTTGGTCAACACTTAAGTTCTCCTCGGGCATCTCCATCAGGGATGTCTGTCCATCGGGGTTGTCTGTCCATTGGGAATCACTGTAAATTTCTTCTTTTTGGTAATGCTTGTGGTTTTTCTCTTCGATAATGCTTGTCGATTTTGTTGCTCGGGCATCATTGTTACTTTCCTCTCAGGTTTCTCTATCCATCGGGGTGCACTACTAGTCAGTGTTTGTAGTCAATTAGTGAATGTTGATCTTTTATGCATTACTGATAGCATAACCTTTATCTCTCTAGTTCTCTGAAGTCTTTGACACTTTGTATGTAACCAATCAGATTATATCAAGTTGACATCAATGACAATACAATACATTAACTGATTTAATGTCTTGCATTTACTTCCAGTAGCTTGGTGATCATCAACTTAACATCTTCAAACATTCAATCAGTTATAGTTCATCAATCTCTCCCTTTGGCATTGATGGAAACACACTACATTATCACACTATATTATTACTAATACAATATGAAATATAATAGCTGTAGTTCATCCATCTACCAATTTTATTGTTTTATAACCAATATAAATGTCTGGCTCTCGGTAAGCTCATATAGATTAGATTTGTTTCTTGCAGAGTGCCTTCTTCAATATGCATTCTCTTCACTAGATAGATGTAGCAGCTTCTGATTCTTTCTTTGTCTGTGTTGTCTCTCCCTTTGATTTTTCCTCTCCTTGATCATCTCCTTTTTCTTTGACAACAATAAGTCATCTTTTCCTTCATGATACTTCTCTCCATTACAGGTTACATCTCTCCCTTAGGATATCTTCTCTCCCTTTGATGGATATTTCATATGTAATCTCTCCCTTTGGATATTTTGGATATTTTGTCCCTTTGGATCTTTTAGGAACTTTTCTCCCTTTGACAGCAATGCCAAAGTAAACATTGATCATGCCAAAGTTATATTCTTTCACCTTTTTAGAATATACTCCTTGAATTTCCCTATCCATAAACAATACAATGACTCTAGTTTTCAGTGCAGATATGTACCTTGTTGTGTATACTGATGTAGCTTTGTAGTCCATCTTTGTGCTTGCATCAACATAAATGATCTTCTGATTATGTGTAGGCTGATGCAGCCTCCTAGTCAGCTTACTAACCAATAGACAAGGGTTGGACCCCTAGTCTCTTTCTCAGGTACTCAAATGTATCTTTGGGCAATGACTTTGTGAATATATCAACTAATTGTCCCTTTGATTGCACATATTCCAGTATCACTTCTTTCTTTTGCAATTGTTCTCTTAAGTAATGATACTTGATTGCAATATGCTTAGTCTTAGCATGCACGAATGGATTCTTAGAAATGTTTATTGCACTGGTATTATCACAATAGATAATCACTGGTTCAAGAATCTTCATATTCATACCTTCCAGTAAGTATTTGATACATGAGTGTTTACATGAGTGTTTAAGACATAACTACAAACACATTACATGAGTGTTTACATGAGTTTTTAAGACATAATTACAAACATATTACAATAGGCACATAGCCTTTACAAAACAAAATATTATACGCTAATTAAAAAATTGAGGTCGGCTCCATACTCTATTTTCTGAACTGTTAGTGCACTTAATATTCTTGTAACTTCTTTGTACTGTCATTCTGTACCATGTGTGTATAGCATAAGAAAAACAACATATCATAGAGCTTAAGTATGAACACACATATCCGAACTCAATCTTACACACGTGCGCTGGTGCTCTGATCTACTGCATATCTCTATTTTGTTCTGTCTTTTGTACTTAGCCAATTTTATCTTCCAAGTTTACTGTCAAAACTTCATATGACTTTGTTTGCATAATGACAACACAAAATAAGTCATACACCCTGAGTCTCACTTGCCAACAATTACCATGTACCATAGTGAATATGCTCAATTATCATGAATTAGGTCACCCAAAAATTATCATGAATATGCCCAATAAATGTACTTACAATTTTTGTTAATTCAAGCAAATGCACAATTATGATATTATAGTCTATTCTTGCTAATTAGTATAGATATCTTAAATAAATCTATTCAAAAGACACCAAGAGATATCAGTATCAAAGTGCCTGTATAATCTTAACATTGGAATGAATAGCTAGCTTAATATTTTTTAGATCGCTAAGGGAACAAAAATTTATGCATATGATATAATCTTAACTTACTCCTTTAATAATGCATACTATGTAATCAGATGATAAAGGATCAAGTAACTTTCTAAGATAATAAATAAGTTTAGAGATAAATTGGGATGTACTAGTGAAAGAAAATCATTCCAGCTGTATAATTTGGCTCCATGCTTTTTAGCTTCTTCTCTATGTGCATCTAAGATATTACCAAAGCTCACAAGCGCTGCATTTGAGCACTGGAAATCAGAATTTACTTCAAAATATAAACCTTTGCAATATTAAGAAAATTAAAGATCAAATAATATATTATTATTTACAATGGAAGAACACTCACTCTTTAAACAGTCTACACATGCTGGCAAACTTTTTAAGACTTACAAAAAAATTCTTGAGGATTATCAGCAAAGAGAAAGCACGTACTACTGAGATAAGAAAAGAAAAATTGAAGGCAACCAATACCATAATAAACAATGTTTTTGAACTACTCGTTGCCAAAATAAATAACAATGGAATTAAATAAGCATAAACCGAAAACATATATTGCTGAACATTGCATAACAAGTCCATAGCAGTGGTAATGGTCACAATTAAAAATTTGAAGATGCCATAAATTCAAAATATAAGTACAAAGCATCAAAGTTGTTAGAAATCGAAGTTATCATTACATCAATTGACCAAAATATAATTAATCATTAGATGAGGCAAATTTTGATTTCTAGCCAACTGAAGTTTTTTTTTGTAAAGCCTACAATGCCACTGATATAAAACTCTCTCAAGAATCTACTAATTTCATTCTGACCATAGTTCCCATTGTAAACAATGGATTCTGGCTCATGTCTTCTAGAGTCAACTTGTCTTCTATAAACAAAATTTTCTAATTGTAGAAATGTATAAAGCTTAAAATAGAAAAAAGGGATACTTCATAATATCATATGTGCAATAGTGCCTATGTCATTCCTATCTTGTGACAACTTTCATCAAAGTTCTTTAAATGACACCAAGTTTTGTTGATTGTGTAGATTTACTAAGATCCTTATAAACTCAGGCTAATGAGAATACTAATGATAAAACACATACAAACATTCAAAGATAGAAAATGAATGGAATGTTTCTTATCTTCCTCTAACCTATATCATACAACAAACCTATTTCATTATATCATAGGCACAAATAAAAAGAAGCCAATGGATTAAGATGTAGAGGCAAAAAATACATTGCACTAAGCTTCTAATCAAAAGGAACCGCAGTGGAACTATGGCAAAAGGGTATTATTTCATAACATTTGGCCAAAAAAAGAAGGGGAATGACACTTCCATATGTGTTTCAAAAAAAAAAAAGAAAGAAATAAAATTCTATGCATAAACGAGCTAGCAGAAATATTCATAACTTATTGGGCCACCTATCAATGTCCTACTAATAAGAATAAAAAAAAGACTTTCTAAAAAAATGTATAGTTGCATATAAGCTCTGCCACATTTTCCCACCCACAACATCAAACTCCTCATCTCCATACAAGGAATGTCTATCGAAAATAGGCATATTCCTTGCATAACAGAGAAATACATTTGGAATATGACAACATATTTCCTCATCATAAATTTCTTGATTGTTTCTCTGAGGGCACTCAATATTACTTTTCATTCTCTTTTGCATATTTCCAAATGATTTTAAAACTAACTATGGGTTTTCACCTTCTTGTATCATCCCTGCATCAATGAGAATTGAGGTCAACCTTGTGGTGTATCTTTTGTTGAGAGGGATATCTACTAGTTTTGAATCTTCATTTTCTGAGGATAATTTATTGAAATTAAGTATAACGCATTGCCAACTTCCCTTTTCAGAGGAAGCCATTTTGGATTTTCAAATACATTGTTGTTGCTTCAAAACTCTGTATTAGTAATAATAATTCGTTATTAAGTTCCCCATTCAAGAGGAGCAGATTACTTATAATAGAAAAAGGATGTAGCCTTCAAGAGGTATTGTTTGCATTCTAGTTTGAACATAAAGTAGTGTTTCCCCTAATTCATAGAAAATTATCCTAATTCCTTGAGATATGCATTCAAATTGTACTCCCTAGAAGCTAAATTATGGAAAAAAATCCACAAGTACTCACATTATGTACAATAATTCCATGGGGGTTTCACTATCAAGTAAAACAAACCAATCTAAACCTGCCCTATCCTTTTGGCTTCGGGTATAAGCAGAAGACTGAAATTGGATCCTCTCACAAACAAGATTTTATGTTTTATGAAACCTAATTTGCATGAATCAACAATTAATCTAAAGTTCTAGACATAAGTCACTTATCCTACTGGCTAAAAGCAGAAGTAGCTAGTCAATATATATATATATGAAGATCCCAGAAATAAATTTTGAACTACTGTATAATATAGATAACACAAGATTCAATAGATTAAATAATCTAAATAGCATGCAAAGCTACACCATAAATGAACACAATGAAAATACAAATCCTACCATTATTCCTCACTTTACTTCTGTTGTTGAAATCTAAAACATAGAAATCAGAAACACGTAGAAATCAAATTCAACATAAACTTGAACAATAATTCTAGTACATAAGTGTAGCATCAACTCTTTTCAAGCAAATTGTGTACATAAATCACTTATTTATAAGTTCAAAAAATATTAGTTTGGGATTTTAGGATAACATGAAATCCTTCCAAAATACAAATCTTTAAAGATAGCTCAATTAAAATAGTTAAAAAAAGTTGAAAATAAATGCACTAAAAAATAAAATATTACAAGCAAAATTTATAAATAAAAGATGACTAAAAGCAAGAGCTCCAAATAATGTCCCAAAAACAATAGGCCCTCCATTTGAATATGTTCTAGAAATACAATTAGCTAAAAAAGATAATCTAAAAGCTCATCACAGTGCTTTTGAATATTTACATTGGAAAATCTTCTACGTTAAACTCCAAACCAATGAGTCACCATGCCTTGATTCTAAGAACCCTAACTTGAAACCTTGAATTTCAATTGGATAAAAGAATCAATCACTTTAAGTTTGATTTTTCTATTATTGCCTGCCTTTCGTTAGAAATAAGAGAAACTATATATATGTACTTTTACCACTCTAGCTTAGTACATATGAAAATGCTCTGTTGTATTTGTATATGTTATCAAAGACCAGATCAATACAGGCAAAGAAATGGTTTTCACTAGGGATTTAAAAGTGTAAAAAGGATTTAATAGTTCCAGTGAAAACTTCACAACCAAATTTGTTTTCACAAAAGTCTTCTCGAGTTCAATTAAGAGCTCATATATATCAAAGATAGAGATGGCCGAAACCCATTATATGATGTAGTTGCAGGAGCATACAAGGGCACAACTCTGTACAAGGGAAATGGTACGGATTCAATTGGTACAAGGGCTACCTTTGGGCCACTACTTATTTCACACGATCAAATCACGTATGATTTTTTTCTCCAAACTAAATCTAGGTGTTATGTAAGGGAGTTCATGGTGATTGACTAGGTAACTAACTTAGCAGAAGCCTTTAGACCTAGTAAAATAGAAAGAGCATTTAGAATGAGAAAGATATGACCTTATTCAATAGCCAAGATAGGAAAATTTTGGCCAGAACGCCAAGACAAATCTAATCCTAAAGCAAATGATTCCTTTTCCTCTTTGCGGCGTCTTCTGCATATACGATAACATTTTAATATGTGGAGGATTTAACTATAGTTTGATCTCAGCAATTTGAAGGAAGAAGATGTGGTGTGCAGAGATGAAGAAACTGATTCAGCTGGTGTCTATAACGTTATGGGATTAACAACTAGGATTATATTTCAGCAGAGAGAAAGTAAATAAAAAGAGAGATCTAAATGATGCCATTATCAACCTGCTCCAATTAGGGTTCCCCAGTGACGCGCATCCAGAACTTAATTTGATTAGTAAAATCTTACATTATCCATATCTAAGTCTGCAAATGCAAAGAAATGAATTCTTAGCAAAGTTTAATACCAAACCCTACCTCAATTTGGCTTCGAATGACTTCGTGCTCCTTTGCTCCTGCAATGAACTTAACATCCAAATGAAAACTTGACGTCACACTTCTTTGCTCCCGTGACAGACTTCACATCAAAATGATTTGGTTTTCACTTTTTTTCATGTATAGTCCACCGAAGTCACAATTTCGATGGTCTACTTAAGCGTTGTCGGAATTGTGACTTTCTCAGGGAGAATTACAAAAAAAACCCAATTTCACAAAAAAGTGTATCCTCTGTCGAAAGTTGCCATTAGAAAAAAACAGCAAATGTATTAGTGACATCTAAACTAAAGATAGAATGGTCATTAAGAGAGAAATAGGTCAATGATAGAACACCCCCATTGCAAATGATAGGTCCTAGGTTTTCTTGTAGTGGAAAATTCAAGAGTTTTTACATCTCCACAACATTAAAAACATAAAAATGATGTAATATTAGTTTTCAAGGTTTTAATATATTGTATAAATTATTATATCAAGCATTATATGCTCCTAATTTCCAAAATATTTTCTAAAGTACATATGAGAAACTATGTCCCAACTAATTAATATTTTAATGGTAAAGCTATCAGTAAGGTGACTTTATTACAACATGTAACCACAACATTTAGAACATCCCCTTAAGGTTTATATTTATTTTCTCTTAAAAGGAAAAAAACATAAATACTAAAATGTGGATTACTATAGGAGCCCATATGGAAATTTGTACGAGCATCTCAACCATATATTCTATCTCATCTAGAACAACTTAAACATATCATGTTTAAGAAAATGTCCTATTCCCTACCAAATCTTTTTAAAATACCACAAATGCTCCTATATATGCAAATGTCCTAATTGACCACCAAATCTCTTTAAAACACCCAAAAACGTTCATGTGTACATGTAAATGCCGTACTTTACCATTGAATGTCTTTAGAAAACCCAAATTTCTTGTGTTAGATAAAATATCCTAATTAATCAATAATACTCATAAATTCAAACATACTCAACTATTTACAAGTGTATCGCCCTAGATGCCAACTATACTAGCTTAAGCTGATAAATCTCTTTGTTAAAATTTATCCATTT
>MU224126.1:190937-201297 GCA_018584345.1 Thuja plicata
GTTGAGAGATCTGCAATACAACTCACTCCAAGAGCCTAATCTCCTTGTAGCCCTGTCCAGTCAGTAATCTGCCTTTAACTCACAAAATTTCCAAACAACTAGGGAAAATCTCAGTGGTTTTAGATACGCTTTTAATTGTTACAAGACATATACCAAACCCAAGGTATGCTTCTTTGGACCAACTACCAGATCCAATACACTTGCAACACACAAATAGGCCTAATTGGCACACATTTACAAAGCAACCTATACAAGTAATTTCTCCCTTAACTCCTAACCATGAAATAGTCTTAGTACATGGAAAAACACTAAGGATTATCAAGTTGTCGGGTCACCAACACTTGCCTATGTTTGTAGGTATCAAACCCTCCCTTCTAGGGTCCCTAGGCTAGGGCTTGTTCACAAGGGCACTTGCAAATATCTCTAGATCCCTCTGATGGATCTAACACATCCCTATGGACCTTGAAACACTAGATCCATCATATAAAATACCCATCCTTAAGGGTATTTTTTCACATTAATGACTGGTGTCAAACAGGACACCCTTCAATCATCAATTTCCACCATTTGTGGTCTCTCCTCCACAACACCTTGCAATCCCTGCATCCAAGTACTTCAAAAGGATAATATACATGTTATTAGACTACTCCCGCCAATTAAATTTTCCATAGAAGGTGGGAGAGTCAATCCAACCATGGAGACTTCAAAATTCAAGTTACTGATTACAAGACACAGTCCAGGAACAATCAAGAAATGGATAGATTTCTTACTTCAAAACTCAATGAAATATCAATATGATTGTAACAAAATGATAACACACCAAAATAGAAATGTTCTAATCCATTTTCCAATCAATAATACTTTCTAAAATGAGATTGAATCCATAGATACAGTGACTGTCTTCCACGGGCTAACTGTGACTGTTTGCAAGAATGTTATATTTTTTTATTAATGTAAAACCACTTACAATGATTCCTTCACACCAAACCTCCACCTCCCCTTTCCAAACTCATGGATCTTCACTAATATATACTTCTAACTCCCCAAAAACCTGACTGTAACCCACTAACTGTCTAAAACTGACTGTAATAGTCTTAAAACTGACTGTTTAACCATGAAATGAATAAAGTTGTTGTCAACTTGACAACATAATATCCAATGCCCCTTCTAAATAATTTTAAAGGTTTATAAACAACCTTTCTATCCATACTAACCCTTACCTCTTAGATGACCCTTCTAGGCCATAATTGCATAAATGTAATTTTTACATCTTTTTAGCATCTTTTTAGTGTAACTACATGTTTTAATGGCATTAATGGCCATATTAAAAACATAGGTATCCTTCTAGGTCCTTGACCTTTACATACATCCTTGGATCCAACAAGTGAACCCAAGGTTACATCATAAACTCTTATTCCATTCAATGGCTTACATGACGTCATTTGTGATCCTATTAACCAAATGATTACAATCATTACAAACATGATGTAAATAACATAAAATGACCATCCATGGTCTTTAAAATTCCAAATGAACTTAAGTGGTCATGCTCCATCTCCCTAGGAACCATGGTGACCCTGGTGTACCTCCATGGTTCAGGCTCTGACCTTGTTGCTCCTGCACCACAGATCAAGAAATTTCAGGAAGCAAGCAAAAAATAAGAAATTTGTGTAAGTAGCCGGCAAAAGGGGTCATTGATCTGGAGCTAACTGTAAACAACATTGTAAATATTAACATTTACAATCCAAGATGTCACATTCAATTTGAATGTTAATAGCTTAAAACCATTTGACGTTACCTTTTCTGGATGTCCATGAGTGCTTGCAAAATAATGAGTCAATTTTTTGCCAGCTCTACCAAATACAAAAGATATTGGAGAATATCTTTAGGGTTCAGCTGAACCTAGTGATCACAAATGGTGAAAAACCATGGGAACTATAACACCCAATCATCGGATAAAGCACTGAAACTCCGTCGGTGCTCAATGGTATAGTGATTAGAGATTCCCCTAGAATATCTGAGATTTGAGTACTGGCACTCTAAAAGCATTTGAGATTTGGAGAAAATCTTTCAGGTTCAGCCGAATCTAGAGGGTACAATGGGAATTATTGTTGGAATTCAAATCTAGTACTGGATTTCTTAATGACTGAGTTCTCCCAGGTTTAGATTCTAGAATATTCATGTTTTTGACAACTACACCTTGTCATAGGATAAGGATAATGTACTCAAACCCTACCAGTGCTCAATGGTAAAGTGGTCAGAAGAGCCTGAGAAAATTTAAAAAATGAGTCCTTGTAGTCGAAAAAGTATTTGACACTGGGAAATCTTTGAAGGTTGGCCAAACCTAGCAGGTACAAATGGTAAAGAAGCATGATATCAAGTGGATTATTATTGAAATTTATAATAGTTAAAGTGATGAATGAAGAGTGCTCAGATGTTTAGCATATTCAGAAGCTAAAGCACTCAAATTCTTTAGTGCCCCATAGTAGAGTCATCAGAGGTGCTTCTGGAAAGTCCAAGGCTTGAGTCCTCACATGTCAAATGCTTTTCAATAACTACACCCAACCACAATATATACTGTAGGATCTCAAACATTCTGCAAAGGATAGAGGCTTTGCTCTATTCTCATAGGAAAAAGGAGAATCGCAGACTGAAGATGAACAAAAACAAGGCTGGGAAACCCAAACAACAATAGTTATTGAAATTATAATTTCTACAAACATTTTTTTCTATACAATTGCATTAAAAGGAATTATAGAATCAGACAAACATACGAGCTTTTCTTGAAATGGATGTGACTGAAATTCAAAACATTGAAAAAGAAATGAATCTCTTAGTTGATCAATACAAAGAAAAAAATGCAGAGTACCAACTAACTATTTAGAGTTTACCAAGAAGTCTTCCCTTGAGCATAAGCCCCCTACTTTGAGAAAGGCAAAGAACTACATTAGGCATCTTTGCAAAAGTTGGAAGAATTGATAGGGCATGTAAACTGTTTGATAGAATGCTTTAAAGAAATTGTTGTCTACTGGAAAGACCATCCGTAACGCACATAAAAGCTTTCTTTCTTTATCCTATAGAGATAGACATCCATCCAAATCATAAAGAGTAGAAGAATTTTGATAGATGCAAATGCAAAATGTGAAAACATAGATAAGACGTGTGTTCTCTTTTTGCATGTAGGCCATGTATCATACCTTGTAACTACATTTTTTTTACAATATGCTCTGCAACACATTGCCAGAGATCCCGAGAGGTGTGTTTTCTCTCCTTTTGAGGACTAAGAAGGCCTTTATAAAGCACCAACAATGCTGATCAGCAAACGCCAGATAATTTTGGCATTAACATTCGGAGAAAAAAAAAATGCAAGTTTAATGAGTGCACATAAGATAATATAGAAAAATATTAGAGAAAGAAATTTGTGATTGGTTTCTTGCATCAATTTAATCACAAGTTAATGTGAGAAGCATTTACATCCTACTTATTTAGGCCTACTGCATCTTCCTGACAATCTGCTACCATACATCTATTTCTACGCCTTCTCTTGCCTCGTAATATACGTAGTCTCTGAAATATGGGAAAACTAAAAACCAAATCAGAGAGTGCCAAACAAGAGTTCAATTAAAATTACTCATAAAAAATGTGTATCTTTCACTAATGCAATAAAAAATGGAAATAAATATAGAAACAAATCTTAGAAATGATAAATTGTTATTGGCCTGCTGGAGTATGGATTAATTACTATTCATAAGAAGAGCTTTGTCATAAATTCCAGATGACAATAATTGTTTTATTTATTAATAAATTCTAATTTTCAGAAATTTGTGTTTAGAAAAACAAAATAGTATAATAGAAGTTCAAGTAGCGCATAAATAAGATAACTGTTAAAATTTGATAAATTAATCCACATTTATCACAATAGCTGATTAGCTTTTTCTTACCTCTAAAAATCTATGCACTCGCTTTTGCTGGAATCAAAAGGTATTTCACAATGATATTGAATATTGTTTATTGGCAACATAGCCACAACCCTGATGGCATCGGATTTCAAAGAAAGGAAAATAAGAGATCAAAAGAAAGGTAAAGTAGAGATGAAGATGATGAGGTTAGCGTACTTTTTCTTCTTTTTAAAACCCAGCTGTACTAAAATGCCATGATAAAATAGATAAGAGATTATGAATACATAAAATAATTTGTTATGCTTTATGCTATAAATTTGTATGGAGTTCCTTAGCATGAATTATTGCATAGTTACAGTTAAGATTCAAGAACAATATTTTATGAACTCAGTATTCTTAACATATAATTGATGTATGGATGCCCTATCAAATTCTCCATTATAGAGACTTTAGAAAAAATAAAAATGCATCTACTCTGCCTCTACCTACAATCTCCCTCTCTAGATTCTAAATTCTCAAACACCATAATGCTCTATTTTAAAACCCCAGCTCTAAAATTTTGATTTAAGTACAATACCTTTATCTCAACAATTTTGTTTCCAATACATTATCTTCGAGATGTAAAACATGGAACAAACCTAAACATATGGACCAGGACGATAGGAATTGAGAAAAAAACTTTATTTTCCCCTTCATTAAATGTAAATTGCAGTACTCTTTTAGATGAAATTCAACCTTCAAAACATAAAAATTCTGCTAACTGCTGATAAGAAAATTTGACAGTGAAAGATGGTGGTGCAACAACGTGAGATCATGTTGCTGATAAAACTAGCAGATCTCTCAAAGACCACAAATATCCAATAGGGATGATTGAGTAACTGCTTGTTTGTTTAATGTGGTGGTCTTTCCCAAAGAAGTTGTACAGGGACAGTGACCATAAATTAAACAGGGGAATGAGATATAACCACTAAAATGACCCTAAAATAAATGTGAAATTATTAGAGGAATACAATTTATGATACTATAGTATGCTTCCTTGAAAACATTAAACTTAATCACTTTTTTGCAGACTTGTTCAATCTAAACACATGAGAAATGAATATTTTTGTGAAGCTAATCATTGGGGCTCCAGCCAAAACACTCCATGTTTTAGCATCATATCTTCTGGCTATGGTTCTGACAAGGTCAACATCGATAAAAACATTGGGCAATATTACTTTTCCCATGTCTAACACCCACCCATTTCACAGAGGAAAATGTGTCAATCTCTTCATGTACCATCTTTTTAACAAGGGCTGCGTGCAACTGGAGTCCCTACCTAATGTAGTAGAGTAGAAGTAACTGTCTCCAACAATTAATGCATATAAAATCAAAAATATATAAACATTTTGTAGTAGACAGTCGGAAGCTAGATGTGAAAATAGTTAATGCATATAAAATCACAAATATATAAATATCTTGTAGTAGACAGTCGGAAGCTAGATGTGAAAGAGAAAATAATTAAGAGTGTTTTGTGCAAAGTCTCCATGAAATTGGTTTTGGGTTTCTCCTTGAGCTAAAACAAGGCAATTAGTATAGACTGAATTGATTGGAAAAAGAACTCTCAAATGGTGCTTTGATGACTTTTCTGAAAGTAAACATAAATCCTCGAGCAACTAGTCTGGCCTTATATTTGTCTAAGGTACCATCTGCATGATATTTGACCTTATAGACCCATTTACAACTAATGAGTTTCTTCCCTTGAGTAATATCTAAAAGAACCCAGGTGTGATTCTTCTGAAAGCTTTGGAACTCAGCATCCATTTTCTGTTCCCATTCTAGAATTCCTTTGGCCTCGGCATATGTCTGAGGCTCATAGATACTATGGATGTTAGCTATAAGAGAAAAATTGACTGTGTGATGCTGGATGCCCTTATTTCTCAAAGTTCTTCCCTCAATGAGCTCATCAGGACAAAGATCACTGATGGTCTTAGCCCACCATTTAGGCCGAAGAGTAGAGGGGCCATCATCAGGAGGAGGAAGAAAATCAGGATCAGGATCAGGAGGAGGGTGTGCATCTTCTAGAGGAAACTCAGGTGGTGCATTATCAAGGATAGGGTTTGTATCATCCCTCCCATCAGATGAACCAAAAGGAAGATCAATACTCAAGTTAGAGGCCTTCAAAGGCTGAGCCTCAGAATGATGCTGAGACGAGGGGAGCTTATATGGGTCTCGGTCTTCATCAAAAACAACATCACGACTAAAAATAACATGATCAGTGTTAATTTCAATCAGGCAGTAAGCCTTATGGTTGTCACTGTACCCTATAAACATGAGCTTCTAACTCTTGGAATCCAACTTAGTACGCTTAGCATCAGGAATCCACACATAAGATAAAGAGCCAAAAAATTTCAAATGGTTGATTCAAGGTTTGCGACCAAACCATGCTTCCTCAGGAGTCTTATTTTTAACAGTACGAGTGGGTGACCTATTAAGAAGAAAGACTGCTGTGAATATTGCTTCTGCCCAATATTTTCTAGGAGCATTTCTATCTTCTAGTATAAACCTATCCATCTCGGTAATGGTGCGGTTGCGATGTTCTACAATGCCATTTTGTTGAGGGGTGTAAGGTGTGGTTAATTGACATTTTATGCCATGAGTATCACAAAAAGTAGAGAAGGCAGAAGAAAAAAACTCCCCCCCATTATTAGACCTAAGAGTAATAATAGAAGAACCAGACTCTTTTTCTACTAAGGCCTTAAATTTCTAAAAGACAGTAAACACATCTGATTTTTTCTTTAGGAAATACACCCACATTTTACGACTAAAATCATCAACAAAAAGCAATAAATACTTGTACCTAGTAACATAAGTAGTATTCATAGGACCACATACATCAGCATGGACCAGTTGCAGTACCTTGGAGGCCACCATGAGTCACCATCCTTGAATGGTGTTCAGTGCTACTTCCCAGCTTGGAAAGCTTCACAAACTCGATGAATCTGAGTCTGAATATGAGGTAGGCCATGTACTAAGTTGTATCGAACAAGCTGTGCAAGATACTGAATATTCAGGTGACCATATCGCTGATGTAAGAGACTGGTGAGAGAGGAAGAGTATGCTATGAAGGCATGCTCAAGAGAATTTCTTGTGTCCACAAGTCTATAGAGACCATGATCCTCAATGCCAATAGTGAGAGTAGTGCAAGAAGCACGATCAACAATCGAGCACTTATGGGCACTGAAAATAACATCAAGCTGAGGAGAATGCCGCATAATTTGACTGACTGAAAGGAGATTAAGTGCCATACCAGGAACATAGTGCACATTGAGGAATAGGAGATGCCTTCCACCAGATTGTATCTAAACATTGCCCTTGCCCGCAATAGAGTACTCTTCACCACCTCCAAAAATAAATGAGTCTGTGTAGGAAGAAAACTCAACAAACCAATCATGCCTGTGAATGAAATGATGAGAAGCACCAGAATCAATGTACCAGGCAGAAGACTTCACATGATCTGCTGGTCTTTTAGCCATGAAGGCATAAAAGGTAGATTCTTGGTGCTCTGTGTGCTCAACAACATCAGATTGAGGCTGAAACCCTCCCTGCTTCCGCTGTTTGGAAGCCAGTCTGGTACGACAATCTTTGATCAGATGACCAAATTTATGACAGTAATTTCACTGCACCTTTTTCTTAGACCCATCCTAAGATTGAGAAGGGCCCTTCTAATGAAAGGATGGATATGACTGAAATTTTCCCTTATCCTTGTGAAAGGATTGGACTGCAAAGGCCTATTTTGAGGAGGACGAGGTGGCACTGCTACCAAACTGTTGTTTCCAATGATCTTGTTGCAGAAGTTTGGTGCACAACTCTGAGAATTTTAGATCCACATTAGTCGCAGTAATGCTGAGAGTCTATATGAAGTGCTCATAGGATGGTGGTAGACTTTTCAAAGTAATGACTACCATATCTTCTTCTTCCATCTTCCTACCAATAGCTTCAAGCTGATTGTGAATGTCTTTAATCTTCGTGAGATGCTCCTGTAAGGGCATCCGTTCATCCATGATGATGGAGAATAGTTGGTTCTTTAGAAAGAATGCATGACTTTTGTTAGATGTCTCATGAAACTCTTTTAGATGCTTCCAGATGTCGGCAGTAGATTTTCCAGAAGGGATATGAGGCAGTTGATCATCAATGACATGATGACATGTAACTGATTAAATGATTGACTATATTAAGTTGAAGATGATGCAAGACATTAAATTAGTTAATGGTTCATATTTTTATTGATGTTAACTTGATATCATCTATATGGTCATGCCAAAGACTTTAGAGAACCAATGGAATGAAGGTTATGCTTTCAGCAATGCGTAAAAGTCTAGTATTCACTAAGTGACATACTACACCGACGGAGTGCACACCATCGGTAAAGATAGAGATAAAGTCACAGTGATGCCCAATGAGCAGAAGACAATGTTGCCGATGAAGCAGAATCACATGTTTCCCAACAAGCAAGATCCAATGTTGCCCGATGGACAGAGATCCCGAAGCTAACTGAAGCGACACCGATGAAATTGGCAGTTGTCACTGGTGACGAACTGCAAAATTGACCAACGAAATAGAGAGATCAGAAAATGACAAAATATCTAGCTGGCAGAGCTAAAGGATAGACTTAACTAGTTGTTTTATTTGTTTTATTTGACCACATTTAAGTAAGTGATTTGTACAGTTGGCAAGAAGATAACTACGAGATAAATTAGGAGTTAAATCCATAAATCAATTTGGCTGGATTGTTTTTCACGCCAAGAATCAAGAATCAAGAACCTAGAATTAAGGAAAATCATGTGTATTTAAGAGACAAACATAATTCATTCTAAGTGTGGTCAATATGCAATCAGATACATGGGGGAGTGAACTAATAGAAGATGCTGAAGACAAATTGATGAAGGATTAACTTCATGCAGTCCTGATCAATCAAGCTGAGGGAGAGCTAAAGAATTTTGCAGACACTGACAAACAGAGAAGCACAGCATCACAGAGTAGAAAGAGTTAAGTACAAAGAAATTGTAGTTTTACATTGATCAGAAATATATTGTAAGTAAATAGATCTAAAAATCTGCAATTCATTTGCATTAGAAACATGTCATGTTGTTTCAGTTTAACCATTGAAGCATTAAGTCTCTTAACAGAGCAGGACTTAACAGTCCTTTGTAACTGAGGTATATCCTAACAGATTACCAGAAGGTTGACTCATGATAGTAGTACTGGTCTTACCTAAAGCCTATTGATATTCTAAGAAGGAGGCTGATTCAAGGATGGTAGTAAGATTTGCATAAAGCCTATTGACAGTAGTGAGACTGATTCAAGGATGGTAGCATAGATGCCAGATACTTAGTGACAACCTATGTGTTGAAAATCCTCTAACAAGGTTAAAATCCTTGTGTTATGTGTATGGTTTATTACTTTAGTGTTTTACATTCTACATATGCATTTATGGATTGACTGGTATACTCTACACATTTACTGATTATTGGTAAATACAGTTTACTTCTTATCGGTTGTCAAGGAGAATAAGGACAGACAAGGTAAACCGACAGATAGTTATTTACTTCAAGTATTTCAATGGCATGCATCTTGTTGGGACTTAATAATTTGAGAAGTATTGATTGATGGATTAAAGTTTAAATTGGATAAATTTCTGAGGCCACTGATTCACCCCCCCCCCTCTCAGTTATTACTAACAATTGGTATCAGAGCTTGTGTACTTAGAAGGAAGGTTTAAAGACCTAAGTTAAAGATCACAAGATGAACAGACGAGATGTGCCCAAGTTGAACAAGGACAACTTTGCTTCATGGAAAAGCAGGATAAATCTTCACTTATAGGGTATTGGAAATGATATTACTCAATACTTAGAAACTAAATATGTGTTGCCTACAAGACCATTGACAATGGATCAATTGAGAGTAAAGCATGAACATAACTGCATGGTTATAGAGCTTTCAGCCTCACTCTTAGCTGCTGAATTTGAGGATGTCAAAGATTGCAAAAATGCAAAGACAATGTGGGACAAGTTGAAACTTGTACATGGAGGTGATGCAAATGTTCTGAGAGCCAAGGAAGAAAGCCTTAGAGGAAAGTTTGATGATCTCAGAATGAAAGAAGGTGAGAACATCACACAGTACAACACCAAAATAAAAGAAGTAGTCAATGTTATACGAGGTGTTGGAGGTACACTTGAAGAGGAGACAGTGGTAAGTAAAATCCTAAGAACCTTATTGCCTATATATGCTATTAGAGTCTCTTCTATTCAAGAAATAAGAGCAGTAGCAAATAATATAGTCACTCTTGATAGCTTGATTGGTAGACTAATTTCATTTGAGATGAACAATTTTGATAATAGTGTCTTACCAAGCTTAGAGTCTGCATTCAAGTCTTCTGTGAGAATAAGAAAATCTAGTCAGAGACATTCATCTAGAAGAGA
>MU224126.1:235187-253801 GCA_018584345.1 Thuja plicata
TTTTGTAACATTGGAATCTTCATTACGACGAGCTTCTTTTGTTAGAATAACTTAGAGGGGGGGGGGGGTGAATCAGGAGCCTAAAAAATATTCCAATAATATTAACCCAAAAAATTAGTACCACAATATTAAGCCTCTAGTTATCTTTAGTCCTACAAGATGAATGCCTTAAAATTGTTGGAATTATATTGAGATGATGTACTGAGAGGGGAGGGGTGAATCAGTACCTCTAAAATTTTTCTTGGTTAGCCCATTAACCCTTAGTCATCATTTTTTAATTAATCTTATCTAACTGTTCATCTTTATTTATGCATATGAAATCATATCATACATTCTTTTGATATGTAACAATAATAGAAACATTCATGAAATTGGATAACACATGACACAAGATATGATATTGTAGAAAACTCTTGTTAAGGAAGTAAAAACTGCAGTGGGGATTGTTACCCACAAAAATTCACTATCTGCAGATAAGAAGAAGTCGGTTAAGGCTTTACAAATGGTCACTTCTGATGACCTACCCTGTTAGGAGTATTAAAGTGGAGACCTGTTAAGATCTACTTTGTTTGAAGCTTTAGCAACACTGTTAAGTGTGCACTCTGTTAAGAGATTTGGAAAGAACGGTTAAGTTCACCTTCTACAAAAGGATTTTAGATGTGATGCACTTGTTAGAATGCAACTACATAAGTCTTTGATATGATGATATTTTCAATCTTCAATTGCTGATAACATATCCTATAAAGCTTCATACATACTAGTAATCATCCTTTCGTGATTGAATAATACCTTTTTCTACTCGTCGGTAGCCTCTGTGTGTTCTTGATAATGGATGTACTCTATTTCTGATCTTTGCATGAATTCTGCCTTCTGCTCCTTAGATACTCTTCATGGCTATCAATAATAAAGAATTCATGTTCTCACAATTGAGTGTGAACATCTATTTATAATATTCTAGGCTTAATTCTTGATTCATGCATCGCGACTTAACTCTAGATTCAAGGTTTACAACTTGACCTTGATCTTTAGTTAGATATGCTTTAGATCCATTAGGATGCTTTTAAAGCATTTACATAAAGCTTGCATGACCATCTAATATGATTTAAAACAAAACAAAACTCTATAAATAGAATTACATTGCTTTATCCATCATGTAAAAATCAGATCCACAATTTGTGGGTTCTTGATCTGTCTGTCGGTTCTGATGGTCAGCTTTCTTGATCGTCAGTGTTCCTTTCTTGAACTGGTCGTCGGGTATGCCTTTTCTATTTCTGTCAGGTTAGTTCTAAAAACTGTGTCACTGGTAATGCTTGTGGTCGTTGATGATGCTTGTGGTCGCTGGTGATGATTGTCACTTTTATACTTAGCATTTTTCTCAAAAACATTGTTTTGTCGGGTATGCTTGCATTTCACCGGTACTACTTGTGGTTCGCCAGTAATTCTTGTTGTCTGCCGGTAATGCTTTTTGTCTATCTTTTTTAGTGATTATACTAATGGAAAAATAATGTCATCAGAAATAATCTCAACAAATAACTGAGCTAAATCCTTTCATTGTTTTAACTCTTTGTTAGCTTTGGTCAACACTTCAATTCTCCTCAGGCATCTCCATCGGGGATGTCTATCCATTGGGGTTGTTTGTCCATTGGGCATCACTGTGAATTTCTTCTCATCGATAATGCTTGTGATTTTTCTCATCAATAATGCTTGTCAGGTTTCTTTCTTGGGCAACACTGTAACTTTCCTCTCGGGTTTCTCTATCCCTCAGGGTGCACTGCTAGTCAGAGTTTGTACACAATTAGTGAATTTTGATCTTTTATGCATTACTGATAGCATAACCTTTATCTCTCTAGTTCTTTGAATTCTTTGACACTTTGTATATAACCAATCAGATTATATCAAGTTGACATCAATGACAATACAATACATTATATGATTTAATGTCTTGCATTTACTTCTGGTAGCTTGGTGATCATCAACTTAACATCTTCAAACATTCAATCAGTTATAGTTCATCAATCTCTCTCTTTGGCATTGTTGGTAGCACACTACATTATCACACTATATTATTAATAATACAATATGAAATATAATAGTTGTAGTTCATCCATCTACCAATTTTATTGTTCTATAACCAATACAAATGTCTGGCTCTCGGTAAGCTCATATAGCTCAGATTTGTTTCTTGCAAAGTGCCTTCTTCAATATTAAATCCCTTCACTAGATAGATGTAGTAGCTTCTAATTCTTTCTTTGTCAGTGTTGTCTCTCCCTTTGATTGCTCCTCACCTTGATCATCTCCTTTTTCTTTGACAGCAATAAGTCATCTTTTCCTTCATGATACTTCTCTCCCTTACAGGTTACATCTCTCCCTTAGGATATCTTGTCTACCTTTGATGGATATTTCATATGTAATCTCTCCCTTTGGATATTCTAGATATTCTCTCCCTTTGGATCTTTTAGGAACTTCTCTCCCTTTGACAGAAATGCCAAAGTAAACATTGATCATGCCAAAATTATATCCTTTCACCTTTTTAGAATATACTCCTTGAATTTCCCTATCCATCATCAATACAGTGACTTTGGTTTTTAGTGTAGATATGTACCTTGTTGTGTACTGATGTAGCTTTGCAGTCCATCTTTGTGCTTGCATCAACATAAATGATCTTCTAATTATGTGTAGGCTGATGCAGCCTCCTAGTTAGCTTACTAACCAATAGACAAGGGTTGGACCCCTAGTCTCTTTCTCAGGTACTCAAATGTATCTTTAGGCAATGGATTTGTGAATATATCAACTAATTGTTCCTTTGATTGCACATATTCTAGTATCACTTCTTTCTTTTTCAATTTTTCTATTAAGTAATAATACTTGATTGCAATATGCTTAGTCTTAACATGCATGACTAGATTCTTAGAAATGTTTATTGCACTAGTATTATCACAATAGATAATCACTGGTTCAAGAATCATCATATTCATACCTTCCAGTAACTATTTGATACATGAGTGTTTAAGACATAATTACAAACATATTACATGAGTGTTTAAGACATAATTACAAACATATTACAATAGGCGCATAGCCTTTACAAAACAAAATATTATACACTAATTCAAAAATTGAGGTCAGCTCCATACTCTATTTTATGAATTGTTGGTGCATTTAATCTTTCTGTAACTTCTTCGTACTATCATTCCATACCATGCATGTATAGGGTAAGCAAAACAACATATCATAGAGCTTAAGTATGAACGCACATATCCTGACTTGATCTTACACACATGCGTTGGTGCTTTGAACGACTGCATATCTCTGTTCTATTCTGTCTTCTGTACTTAGCCAATTTTATCTTCCAAGTTTACTGTCAAAACTTCATATGACTTTTTTCCATAATGAAAACACAAAATAAGTCATATACATCCTGAGTTTCAACTTGCCAACAATTACCATGTACCATAGTGAATATGTTCAATTATCATGAATTAGGTCACCCAAAAATTATCATGAATATGCCCAATAAATGTACTTACAATTTTTGTTAATTCAAGTATAGATATCTTAAATAAATCTATTCAAAAGACACCAAGAGATATCAGTATCAAAGTGCCTGTATAATCTTAACATTGGAATGAATTGCTAGCTTAATATTTTTTAGATCACTGAGGGAACAACAATTTATGCATATGATATAATCTTAACTTACTCCTTTAATAATGCATACTATGTAATCAAATGATAAAAGGTCAAGTAACTTTCTAAGATAATAAATAATTTTAGAGGTAAACTGGGTTGTACTTGTGAAGGAAAATCATTCCAGCTGTATAATTTGGCTTCATGCTTTTCAGCTTCTTCTCTCTGTGCATCTGAGATATTACCAAAGCTCACAAGCGCTGCATTTGAGAACTGAAAATCATAATTTACTTCAAAATATAAACCTTTGCAATATTAATAAAATTAAAGATCAAATAATATATTATTAATTACAATGGAAGAACACTCACTCGTTAAACAGTCTACACATGCTAGCAAACTTTTTAAGACCTACAAAAAAAATCATGAGGATTATCAACAAATAGAAAGCCAGTACTGCCGAGATAAGAAAACAAAAATTGAAATCAACCAATACCACAATAAATAATGTTTTTGAACTAATCGTTGCCAAAATAAATAACAATGGAATTAAATAATCATGAACCCAAAACATATATTGTTGAACATTGCATAACAAGTCCATAGCAGTGGTAATGGTCAGAATTAAAATTTTGAAGATGCCATAAATTCAAAATCTAAGTACAAAGCATCAAAGTTGTTATAAATCGAAGTTATCATTACATCAATCGACCAAAATATAATTAATCATTAGATGAGGCAAATTTTGATTTCCATCGAATTAAAGTTTTTTTTCTATAAAGTCTACAATACCACTGATTTAAAACTCTCCCAAGAATCTACTAATTTCATTTCGACCATAGTTCCCATTGTAAACAATGGCTTCTTGCTCATGTCTTCTAGAGTCAACTTGTCTTCTATAAACAAAATTTGCTAATTGCAGAACTGTATAAAGCTTAAAATAGACAAAAGGGATACTTCATAATATCATATGTGCAATAGTGCCTATGTCATTCCTATCTTGCAACAAATTTCATCAAAGTGCTTTAAATGACACCAAGTTTTGTTGATTGCGTAGATTTACTAAGATCCTTATAAAACTTGGGCTAATAAGATCCATATGTGTTTCAAACAGAAAAAAGGAAGAAAGAAAATTCTATGCATAAATGAGCTAGCATAAATATTCATAACTTATTGGGCCACCTATCAATGTCCTACTAATAAGCATCCAAAAAAAAGACTTTCTAAAAAAATGTATAGTTGCATATAAGCTTTGCCACATTTTCCCACCCACAACATCAAACTCCTCATATCCATACAAGGAATGTCTATGGAAAATAGGCATATTCCTTGCCTAATAGAGAAAAACATTTCGAATATGAAAACATATTTCCTCATCATAAATTTCTTGATCGTTTCTCTGAGGGCATGCAATATTACTTTTCATTCTCTTTTGCATATTTCTTGCAGTAACTTTGTGCAGATCTTACGTTGACAACCTGAAAGGCATGTGTTCTTTCCAAATGATTTTAAAACTGAMTATGGGTTCTTACCTTCTTGTATCATCCCTGCATTAATGAGAACTGAGGTCAACCTTGTGGTGTATCTTTTGTTGAGAGGGATATCTATTAGTTTTGAATCTTCATTTTCTGAGGATAATTTCTTGAAATTAATTGTAACACATTGCCAACTTCCCTTTTCAGAGGAAGTCATTTTGGATTTTCAAATACATTGTTGTTGCTTCAAAACTCTATATTAGTGATAATAATTCATTATTAAAGATAGTTACAGAGCAACTGACAAAACAAAACCGAAGGACAGTCAAGCATGACTGACAGACAAAACTGAAAGTCAGTTGCAGCCCGCAAAAAGTGGATCTGACTTCCACTTCAGATAAAGAAAGTGTATTCTATTTATAGGATATCTATTTTTTTAAATACAATTATTTAGGGACAAGATACATGAATGTAAGTTCTTTAATCAGTCTAACTGATTTAAAACACATAGACTAGGAGATCTAGGTATAAGTTGTAAACCTAGTCTTAGAGTTAACATTGTTTTTATCAAAACTCGATGAAGTCAATCCATCTATAAATAGATGATGCAATCATTCATTATTATGTATAAATAGATGATGCAAAGAGAGAGGAGAACATGAATGAATTAGATGAGCACATCTATGGATCAGATTGAGAGTTTCAAGAAACTAATTCAATAAATATGACTAGATAAATTGTTTTTAATATTGTTGCACAAGTTGTCCTTTGTAATAAATTTATGGGTGCTTAATTTTGTTGGTTGTGTGTCTAGGTAGTTTAGTAAGAGCCCATAACCACAACAACATCTTGATACATAATTAATTTAATAATAGATGTGCTAAACTATTAGAACATTAAATATTATTCATGAAATTAATGTATGACGTTTGAGGTACTTATCTCTATGTATGAAAATGGAAGATAAACCTAATAACATCCTAAAATGGGCGTATGCACAAAGATGGCGTGCAAAAAAGTGGTAACCATGAGAAAAAAATTCAAAAACTCAATAACCCAATCACGTATTTTAAAATTTTAAATAACCTGACCGGGTTATGGCTTGGTAATTAGCAAGCCTCTATTTTAAAAACTTGATCAGGTTTTAATATAATTAAACCTGATTGGGTTTTTAATATAATAAAACCTGATTGTGTTTTTAATATAATAAAAACCTGATTGGGTTTTTAATTATATTAAAAAACTAATCGGGTTTTTAATTATATTAAAAACCCAATCGGGTTTTGTAAATCATTATATTTTCAATTATTGTGGCCAATAGACCATTCCAAACCCTTGGCTGCATTATTTTACCAATAAATTGAGAAAAAACTACCAAGAACCTGATTGGGTTTGTGCATATATTAGATTTTTCAAGCATTTTCAACAATTCTTCATGATGTCGTGTCGTCAGAAAGGTAAGAATAGTATTTTTTGTTTTTGTTGAACAAATTTGATTTGTTATAGGGTTATTTGTATTGATTTTTTTCTTTAAATTTGTTTTTTTAATTTCATTGCGATTCCTCAAAACATTGCCCCACTACAAAATAAACAATAATAGAATGTTCTTGAACAAAAACAACCACTAGAACCTCAAAATGTTGCCCCTCGACAAGAAAATGCTCAAAATGCTACCCCTCAACAAGAAAATGATCAAAATGTTGCCCCTCAACAACAAGAAAAACCTCAAAACCCTATTCTTCCTCTAGTACAAAATGTACAAGCCCCACATAAGGATCTTTTAATTGCCTATCACTGAATAATTACCAAATTTATCAAATAGTGAATTGGTTGAGGTCCTCCGATAATTTGAATCATGCAGCCCTTTGCATAGCCCTAGAATCGATGACCAATAGTTCCACAAAGGCATCTAGACACGTTACTAAATGGGGCACATATAGGGATAAATTGCATGCATTCTATTATAATGGGTTTTCATATGAAGAGGTCAAAAGAAAATTCATAAGTAAAGGTGACATATGTGCTCTTTTCACTGAAAATAAAAATAATGAGACCTTACCTCTAGATTAAAAGAGGTTTTCTACACATCGGTGTAATTATGTTAGGAAGAGAGTTGCTTTTTGGAATAGGTGGTATATGGTCTTTGACCAACCACCTTGTAATAATTATGAGGTACCTTTGTATTTTTTAAGAAATTTATATTGTGATTTTGTCCTTGGATTGAAGTCGAACTACTTTGACATGTGAAAGTTATAGGATAGAGGGAGAGACTCTTCCCATGATAGACCAGGGGCTCAGAGGGTAGTAGACTCCCAAAATAGGGTTTCTCTAGCTTCTAAACCCATGGTTCACATAACATTCCTAGTATCCCTGAAGGAGTCTATGGTGTTATAAACTCTTCAGGCACCTACATAATTGAATGATGTCATCATTCATCATGGCACACAGTTAGTGCAACCTCTCAGACCAAATGATAATTCAACACCTACACCACCTACGTCATCTTCAACTATAACATTTGGATCTTCCCAACCCATTGATCATATGTGTCCTAGCTTTTAGCATATATATTCTGGGGTAGATACTAATGTGAATGACGATGATTCTACATCGCATTCATGTACACACTGCAGGAGTAGACGTCATGTAGGAACCGTAGAGGATATGGTCTTGATAGATGACCTGATTAACATGGCATTTTCTTGTGAATTGTAGGTGCATCTGTTTATTTGTATTTAGGTTCATTTTGTTTATTAATCACTTAAAACTTATAAAAACAAATAAAATTTAATTTGTAGAATAATTTAAACTGATACATGAACAATATGCACTTTAGGGTGCAATTACTGGTGCGAGTAGACCATGCCATATTTGTTCCACCTCACGCACACATGTAGGTTAGACACTAGAGGTAAAAAAAGATGTTAAAAATAGAATAATACCTTTATTTCAAAATAATTTTTGATAATATATACTAACTCTCTATTGTATATTTATTTGGTGTTTTATAGGGGTTGATAGGGGAACAAATGTCCTAGCTGATGATGTCACACTTTCAGCCATTCACTTTGGCCTAGAATTCTATGCGGTATAATATTTTGCACACCTCTTATTTACACTTTTTATTGAATCTATGTGAGTCATTTAAATTTAGGTTTTTCCGCTTATATTTAATATTACATGTTTTTTTATCAGTAATATTTAATATACATGTTGATATCTCTTATGTTAATTTTATTTCTCTTAGGTTACCCCACCTAGCTCTAGGATATCTCGTGTGCGAAAGACATCCTCCAACACACTGAAACAGAAAAAGACATCTTCACAGACACCTAAATGCCAAAAGTTAATTGAGCCTAATTTTAATTTATTTTTTGAAATGTATTATGACTAAACATGTACATGTAGAGGATTTAAAGTCTTTTTTGTCTCTTCTATATACAAAATTAATTGGCGTTTAAAAAAATTGATGAATGCGCCCGATGTACCCGAGGTTTAGGAGAGGGAAGAGGTATGTCTATCTATCACTTTTAACAATCTAAATTGTTCAATTTCATCTTCACTAATTTGTAATTTTGCATCAACTCCAAGTTTGTAACATCTTCATTTTCATGTCCATCTCATCTTCTTTGTTGAAACCCTCTTCTCAACTCCTCATGGATTTCATTCTTGTTTATTCGAAAACCCTAAGTCCTTTATCTATGACTATAACATTTCTTATCGATTTTCATACAATAAATGGTCATAGTTGCTTCATTAGTGAAAATGCCTCCTAGGAACTTACAAGAGAACCATTTAAGGCTCTGGTACCATTTGTTATATAAATATTAAACACATGCATTTATATATAAGTACATGCATTTTTAACATTTTAGTTTTTCTCAACTATATATTTTATTAACTTCTATTAATTGCATTTTACCTATTACAACCCCCTTTAAGACTTCCCACAGATCCTCTACCTTTCTATCTTGTTAGGAGTCTTGATCATTGAAGAAGGGGTCCACCACCTTTACTGTATAGACCATGAGTGGGAGAAACACATGAGGTAATAAAAACTCAATTTTAAAGAAATTGCAGCTCAATGTATAATTATTTTGATGTTTTTTTGACAAATATAATCTAATTTTGACAAAAGTAACCTGATTCGACATTTGAATTGGTGTTATGCAACCATCTATAGAGTCGCGTACTAATTCAAAGAGGCTCAATTTTGACAATTCACCACAACCATAGGATTTGATAGAGACATATAGTGTTAGTTGTGGTTATTGAAGGAACAATTTATGTATATATTGGACATTTTATTGTATATATCGACCTTGACATGGCATGTGCCACATTTTTGTAAAGCTGTCATTGACTTGGTATTTATGGCATTTATGCATTCATACACAATTATTGTATATTTTGATATATGTGGAAGTTGATATTCGATCCAATTTGTTCATTGTGTTTATTTTCATGACCCCTTCATTATTGAAATGGTTGAAATGTTTTTAATCATTACTTTGATTTAAATATGAAATGGTGTGGGTTGCATTAATATCATATACATTTTTTGGATTAAATGCAAGTTGGTATCAAGAGGATAATTGGACCACTATGGATTGAACTTAGTCAAGGTGGACTTTAGTAGGGACTCATGAATCTTACAAAACATGGTACATAACATCCTTATGAACTGAGAAAAATCAATATGCTTATTGGTTTTTGGATCTTCTTTAGTATGACTTACTATTTATGGAGTCATATGAACTAGATGGTATTTTTTTCATTTGTAGTTGGGAAAAATCAATGTAGTTGTCATTCTAGGGGAAAAAATTAGAGTTCATTATAATATACACATAATTTTATCATGTAAAATTCCATGAACCATTATTACAATATAAATTGAAGCTATCAGACCTACTGGTTAACACTTCTTTCACTATATATCTTGTCATTGATGACATGTTTAGTTTAAATCACATTTTATTTTTCATGTACATGAACCAACATTGTGATTTCATCTAGTTGGGTGGGTTTAACCTAGGCTTGGTCTCCTTTCACCTCTCGACATGCTCGAACGCTCAATGACATACCCTACTGATGATGTCCCTTGTGTGCCCAATGTGCATAAAGCCATCAAACTTTGATGAGACACTTCTCGCAAACCATAGCATTGGTGCATAATCTGTCTAAACCTATAGGGTCGTGTTGGGTCCATCTACAATAACCTCTCTCATATTTTGAATGCCTGGAGTGATTTTTTGTATGTCAACAATTTTTCTATCCATGCAAAAATCGTCACATGCATTTAGTGAAAAGCTGCAAGGTAGCCTATATATCATTCTGTTCATCACGGGCATGAACTGACACCATGATCATTTTTGGTTGGGTGGCTTTATCATAGGCATGGTTCCCTTTCACCTCTCAATGGGCTTGAATGCTTAGTGGCATACCCTATTGATGATGTCCCTTGTGTGCCCTAAGTGCATAAAAATGTTGACCTTTGACGAATTATTTCTTGTAAACTATGGCACCTAAAAATGATTTTTCTAAATATATAGGGTCATGTTAGGCCCCTCTACAATAATCTATCTCATATTTTAAAATTTCAGAGTGGTTTTTATAGGCAGTGATTTTTTTTGTTCATGCAAATGTTAGATAACTGAGAGGGGGGGGGGGGGGGGGGGGGNGTGAATCAGTGGCCTCAAAAATTAATCCAATAAACCAACCAAAAATTTATATCTCAAATATAAAGCTCTAGTTATCTTCAATCTTACAAGATTTATGCCTTTAAATAATCTTATCAAATAACTACTGCTCAGAGTTCACAGTTAATCCTTTTTCTTAAGCTTTACCGAATAATAGTCTAGTCTTTACCGAAATACAGTAAATAACTTAGTGTTTACCGATAAATCCTATTTTAGTAATGTGTAAAGCAAACCATTAAATCAATGAAACATATACACATTTGACATATGGATTTTTAACGTGGAAACCCTATTAGGGGAAAAACCACTTGGGACCGGTAACCCAAAATTTTCACTCTTCTGAAGTGAGATAGGTGAAGAGACAACCCTGTTAAAGGTTACAAACACACTATTAAGTGTGACCTTGTTAGAGGATTTAAATATAATAGTTTGTCACTTGATATCTAGCATTTCACTATGCTATCTTCATGAGAAAATTTTTGATACTCCTTGGGATGTATCTCAATATATAAAGGATAATTAAATCCCACTCTGTTAAGATATTTTCTAAATCAATGGTTAAACAAAAACGGTATATGATCTTTTCATATATACAACTTAAACTTGCAGATGTTTAGATCTATCGTAAGCTCATAATACCTTTTTGATCAATGTTTCTTTTCTATTCCTTGGCTCCACTTCTTTCTGCTCAGTGATGTTGTTGCTTCTCTGTTGCTCAGTGTCCGCAGAAAACTTTAGCTTTGTTCTTCAGCTTGTTTGATCAGAGGACTATATGAAGTCTTCTTCACCAGTATTCTCTTTAGCATCCTCTTATATTTTCTTCCCCCTAATTCATAATGAATTAGCTTGTCTCTCTTATAGACATGATTTCACCATTTCCAAGTCCTTGTCTTTCTTGTTCTTTGACGTGATCCGTAAATCTCGCCATTATTTCTTTAAAGATTGCTTTAGTTTTATCTCATAGATTTATCCTTGACAACTGGAATAAAAATAGCTTTAATCTCTTGCTTTTAACTGGTCGATGAAAAAAATGTAATCAATCAGTTAACTCCATGTTTAGCTCTTGCTAGCTAAGTCTTTTATCCTTTCTTAACTTTAGTTCTTATCAGTGTTTAACTCCTTTTTTGCTCGGTCTTGACTTCAGTTGTCCTTGGGAATTTATGTTTGTGAGGGTTGTCTGTCTGTCGGGGTTGTCTGTCCATCTAGAAACACTATGACTTTTAGTTATACTCAGGTATCTCTTAGGTTCTACTCGGTAATGCTTTCTCAAGTATCTTTCTCGAGTATCATTGTGACTCTTCTCTCAGGGTTCTCTATCCATTGGTGTGCACTGTCCATTGGTGTTTGTTGTCACTTAGTGTATACTGAACTTCTATGCATTACTAATAACATAACCTTTATCTCTTTGGTTCTTTGAAGTATTTGACACTATTTATATATAACCAATTAGATTATATAAAGTTGACATCAATGAAAATACAATACATTAACTGATTTAATGTCTTGCATTAAATTTTTGCAGCTCGATGATCATCAACTTAACATCTTCAAACATTCAATCAGTTATAGTTCATCAACAAAAGTTGTCAAATGCATTCAGTGCAAAGTTTCAAGGTAGCCTATATCTCATTATTATTATCATGGGCACCAACCAACAAAAATAATATCCAATTAGGTATTTTCTACACTATGCATGGTCCCCTTTCACCTGTTGATACACTTAAACACTCAATGGCATACCCTACCAACAATGTCCCTTGTGTGCCCAAAGTGCATAAAACTGTCAAACTTGACAGGTTGTTTCTCACAAACCGTGACACTAGAAAATGATCTCTCTAAACCTATAGGGTCATGTTAGGCCCCTCTACAATAACCTATCTCACATTTTGAATTCTTTGAGTGATTTCTGTAGGGCATCAATTTTTCTGTTAATGCAAAAATAGGCAGGCACATTTAGAGAAAAGTTGCAAGGTAGCCTATATCTTGTTTTGTTCATAGTGGGCACAAACTAACACAACAATAATGTCTTATTGTGTGGTTTTAACCTAGGTACAATACCCTTTCACCTCTCCACACACTCAAACTCTCAGTAGCATACCCTACTCGCAATGTCCCTTGTGTGCCCTAATTGCATAAAACCTTCAAACTTTGATGGATTATTTCTCGCAAACCATGGCACATGAAAATTATCTATATGAACCTATAAGGTTGTTTAAGTCACCTCTACAATAAATTATCTCAGATTTGGAAGTCTCCGAGTGGTTTTCATAGGGCAGCAATTTTTCTGTTCATCAAAAAATCGTTAGATGCATTCAATGAAAATTTGCAAGGTAGCCTATATCTCATTCTGTTAATTGTGCATGAAAAATGACACCATGATTGCATCCATTTGGGTATTTTTACCATAGGAATGGTCCCCTTTCACCTCTCAACATGCTCAAAGGTTGAGTGGCATATCCTACCGACGATGTCCCTTGTGTGCCCAAACTGCATAAAACCATGAAGCTTTGACAAGTTGTTTCTTGCAAAACAGGCACCTCTGAATGATATTTCTTAACCTATAGGGTTGAATTAAGCCCCTCTACAATAACCCATCTTGAAATTTAAAGCCCTGGAGTGGTTTTTGTAATGCATGTTCAATTTTTATGTTCATGCAAAAACCGTCAGATGCATTCAATGCAAAGTTGCAAGGTAGCCTATATCTCATTTTTTTCATTGTGGGCACGAACTGAAACCACGATCACATCTAGTTTGGTGGTTTTAATTACCCTAGGAATGGTATTCTTTCTCCTCTTGACATGCTCAAAAGTTGAGTGGCATACCCTACTCACAATGTCCCTTATGTGCCCTAAGTGCATAAAACCATCAAACTTTGGCGAGTTATTTCTCGCAAAATATGGCACCTACAAATGATTTTTCTAAACCTATAGGGTCATGTTATTCCCCTCTACAATAACCTATCTCATATTTTGAAGTCTCAGAGTGGTTTTCATAGTGTACCAATTTTTCTTTCATGCAAAAACTGTGAGATGCATTCAATGCAAAGTTGCAAGGTAGACTATATCTCATTTTGTTCATTGTGGGTGTGAACAGACACCACAATTGCATCTTATTGGGTGTTTTTTACATTAGGCTTGGTCCCCTTTGCCTCTTGATATGCTCAAACATTGAGTGCCATACCCAACAAGCGATGTCCCTTGTGTGCCTTAAGTGGATAAAACTGTCAAACTTTGATTGGTTGTTTCACGCAAATAGTAGCACTTGAGAATGATACATCTAAACCTATAGGGTCATGTTAGGCCCCTCTATAATAACCTCTCTCAGTTTTTGAATAATCAAAGTGGTTTTTGTAGTGAAATTTTTTTTTTGCTCATGCAAAAGTTGTTAGATGCACTCAGTACAAAGTTGCAAGGTAGCCTATATCATATTTTGTTCATCATGGGCATGAATTGACACCGTTATAATGTCAAGTTGAGTGGGTTTACTCTGGGCATGGTCCCATTTTGACTCTTGGCATACTTGAATGCTCAGTGATATACCCTACTGACAGTGTCTCTTGTGTGTCCTAGTTGGGAAAAACAAGAGTTGTACATTCCATGAGTTAGCTATGATATTGTGAGAAGTGTTCATTATAATGTGCACATAGTTCTATCATGTGGAATTCTACTACATGACCCATTATTACAATATAAAGTGAAGCAATAGATCCTTTTATTACAATATAAACTAATTTAATCCTTTTATTTGATGGGTACAACTGATCATTTGTAAGAACCAATCCAATAAAAAGAACCAATATAGAGAAACATGAGATCCAATATAAAGAAACATAAGAGACAATACAAATGTAACGATACAAAATTTATTTACGTATTTATAATCAAATGGTACACAATAAGATATACAAAATTTGGCTTCTTAATATTTATAAATAAGATCAAGGCCACTTATATACATAAAATTTGGCCTCTAAATATGCACATAGATCAGCTCATGGATTTTTGTATATACAAAAAAGTGAATTTACAACATTTTGGAAAAAAAATACAAAATAATCAAAATCATTCTACCATTATGTAGAATCATTCTTGTAGATGACCCAAAATTAATCAAGTGAACCTTTCAGATCATCTTTAACCCTTATTGTGTCAAGTATTGCCTCATGGTCAGATTCATAAACTGTCCATAAATTCTTGTTAAGAGGTCTACCATGATACTTACTCAATTGAATATTTGTTGCCACAACAAGGTTAGAGTAATGAAGAATATGTTTATGTGTCTTATAGTCCTCAAACAACCACATATTAGATTTTTTGATAGGGTATATTCTAATCCATGTCCCTATCAAAAAAACATATCCTATTGGGTACTCAATACCCTCTCCATCAATGACTGTGGTTTTCAAAAAAATTGGCCTCAATACAATGAAATAAAACAATCTATCCCTTATTCATTGTTCTCATCCACAAAATCCACATACACATAGTCTTCATTTTATAGAATGATAAGTTAACACAAAAAACAATATAAAGTAATAAATTGAGTTTAAAAATAAATTCATCTAAGTAATAAATTGGGAAATTACCTGGTTCAACTAGGTCAGCTACATGGTCAAAATCCACTGATGCTTCTATTTGGTCCAATTGTAGTGCTATGGGAACTTGATATGTATCTAGGGGTTTCAAAGATCTAAAAGATCGCTGGCCAACCCACTCTTTTGATTCACAAACCTCCCACAAAATAATCATACACAAAGAGAAAAAAATATGCAATTGCTCTAGTATAAATAACTAATGACCTTGCATTTGAACTTCTAAATGAATGCATGTCACTTGATCCTATAGGTGTAAACCAATATAGATAGTTTTCAATGTCAGAGTGATGTATCGACCAAAAATATCTATAAACTATAGACTTGCCTGCATTACATGGTCCCATTATAGAGTTACACCATGGCATAATCGTTTCTACATCTATTAACTCGGTGCTACCTTTGTACTTCAAGTCCTCTCTAGCAAGGGCTCTTTTTACACATGCTCCTGCACTATCATGTTCTCCCTTTCCATCTCTAGCCTCGGTGAAATTCCAAAAATGTTGCACGACACTTGTCAAATACATCCTAGTCAACCAATAGAACATCCTTGCATTCTTGAATTATGTGTTGATTGATCTTATATCTCTTTCCCTTAAACTATCATATAAAAATTTAAAGAATCCTTACACAAATTCTGATGAATGACTATGATCATCACTGATATAGAAATGATAATCTCTTAAAACCATTCTATCCTCTTCTATCCTATCATGTGCATGCATGAATATTATGTGTAAAAATATTGTGACTTTTTTAGTGTGTTAATACATAGGTTACACTTCATTTTGAGATTTGAGTATATAATTATCAGTAAATTCAATAATAGAGACAATGGTACCAAGTAGAAAAGTCTCCTTACATAGCTTGAATCTCTCACCTAACCATCGTGCTCTATGTGTGTGTGCTATGTACTCATAAAATAGTTTCTCTTGAAAATTATTCATAAATTCAGCTATACATATGTCATTTTTACTAGCTCAAATCTCTTCAATTCTTTTCCATCTTTAACCCCATATGGGATTGACTTGTATTTTCCAAAATAAACTCATGTCTTACCAATCTCATGTGTGCTCTCTAGATGATGACATCTCTACAAGTGTTGCAAACCACCACATGTACCACAAAAATGATTCAAACACATCATCTTATAATAAACGCAATCATCGTCTCATTTTCATAGTATACTTGAAATAAAATATCTTGGTAACTTAGGAGGTGCTTGAAGACTACATTCCTGAAAAACATCGTTAGTGTGCAAAGTAAAACATATATGATGATAAAAATCATAATGCATGGAAAATTCAATATGCACCCTACAAAAACATGTAGTACGTGCATGATTAATCTTAACATAAAAAGGTTTTGTCATTTAAAAAAATGTTTGGCTAATTCTTATTTAAGGAAAGCTTTGAAGGAATTTTTCTTAAAATTTAGTTTGAGTCATATCCAAAAAGAGTTTTGGATGTGGCTCATGATTTCTAAATCTGATTCACCTTCTAGAAATATCTCTTTGGTTGGGAAAAACCCTTGTGTTGTCATGCCAAATTTTTTAATTAATGTTCTTAGTGCATCAAGAACAACCTTGTCTTTGCATGGAAGTCTGCCTGAGAATGCCCTAAGAGAATTATTGTTAGGATCCTCAATTTTCTCCTACCTGTCTAAGGCATTTTGTAATGTTTTTATACTTATCTTTAATGAATTACTTGTTTTTCTTATTAAACAATATTTTTTTATTTTCTTTCCCATTATGGTTGACGTGATAACACACTACAACATTTGGGACCATTTTTCAACATCTATGTGTCGCTATTCTGACATCGTCCCATCGGCCTAGCGAGAGAGACCAGTGTTGATGTTTTGGTGTCAAAAATAATGATAGTTGTACCAGCTATGGTTATTGCGATACAAGTCAGCTATGATGGTTACCATGCTATCGTTACATATTCTAGCTGTCGCTATTACGACACATAGGAATCACATTTTATCTGTCACTATTACGACACGCAGGCGTCGCATCTTAGCTGTCACTTTTTTCAGATGTGTGACAAATTTTCTATACATGCAACATCGAGCCATCGACAATTTCCAACGGCTCGACGTCGCATGTATAGAAAATTCATCGCACGCCTGAAGAAAGTGACGTCTAGGTGTCGCAATACGAGCCGACTATAATGTTTATCATGTTGTCGTTACATTTTCTCTGTTGCTATTACAACACCTAGGCGTCGCAGTTTTAGTGTTGCAATTACGATAGACGTGCGACAAATTTTCTATACATGTGACGTCAAGCCTTCAGCAATTTCCGATGGTTCGACATTGCATGTATTTTTTTAGTGTCACTTTAGAGTTTTTAAGAGTTTAGTGTCCTAGTGTCACTATTTTCAGTAATTATGGTTTTACTTATTTTGGAACCATGATTTCATGTGCTTTATTAGGATAATTTCATTAGCGGTTGGCCAAATAAATGTAAAACAATTTGTATTACCAAATTAGTTCATCCAAAAACTAGAAGACTGTGACTGTCTGATAAGTACAAGTAGGATTCGTGAAAATACATCAAGTGCCTAAAATGAAATAATTAAATAAAATTTAGAAATAAGCATACCATTCATGGTTAGTGATTCAAAGCTTCTTTTCCTCCCAGTTTCCAACTCCTGAGACATATCCAGAAAATAATACAACATCTTGGTAAAATAATACATAATAACACAAGGGTATTTGCAAAAGTAACCCAAAAAAGAGAGAAAATAATGAGATCAACATCCATACATTTTTGTACAAGAAATACAAAACAAATTTTCTTACATTTAGTTAATTGCCTTCCTCACTACCTTCACTTGAACCTTCACTACCACTGTCCCCACTAAAATTGGCAGTTCTATTTAGATCACTAACATATAAGTTATAAACATAAGAAGGTAAGAAAATGGGAGTTTCCTAGAAAAGAAACTGATTTATCTAAGCAACATCCTAGACCTTCCCATTGATTATTAAAGTTTAATAAGTTTATCAAATTCAGTAGCCTTGAATATCTACCTTTGTGAGAAGGCACCAATTGCAGTAGCAGGTGATGCTTTTCCACCCTTTCCTTTACTTGTAACTATTTCAAGCTTTCCCAAACTTCCTTTTACCCTCTTCATTGAATTTCATCCTTTACCTCCCAAGGACTTTGGCTTTGCATCTGTGTTTTGTGCAACTGAAGTCTGTCCACAGAAAGTA
>MU224126.1:274964-285779 GCA_018584345.1 Thuja plicata
ATTTTAAATAGGATCTACAATTCTAGATTCCACACCTGATATTGCCAATGCATCTACACATGTGATTCTAAACCAACCAATTAAACTAGCACATATCTTGTCTCTTTAAATGCCGCCTCAATGAAATTTTACTAACAGACTTATATATCTATCACCGAGGATAACTCTTTATATAAGGATCACAGCCTCAAAGAGTAAACATTTAAGATAGAATTTATTTTTCATGCATAATCGAGTCTGCTAAACTAAAGTTCTAAATATAGAACTCATTGCTTGATTTACATAGTTTAATATAAGACATATAAATTGGAAAAAAACTAAAGCTAGAGATTTGTTTTGTGTGCTTAGAATGCAAAATCCAATAACCTAAACTAGAGCTCCTTTGGCATGAGATATGCATCACATATTAACATTGTCAAAATACCCAATTCAAACCAGCTGGGAAAGAGTTTAAATTATTTATCTTTAAGAGAAATTTATGAGGGAAATATGTTGGCGTGAAGGCAATAAGTAGAGAACTTGCTACTATTCACTTGCATAATCTTCTTTGTATTCTATCTTTTCTATTTAAATAAAATTCATTCAGTGGCCCTCGCAACCTTTTTTATTTAAAATGATAGAATACTTGTGCACTGTCCTGCCTCAAATGTATTTAAGAGTTGTTAAAATATTGTATTTGTCTAAAATTTTCCCAATAACATCCCTGGTAATGGTTTTCGTTCAATCCAACTACAAATCACCAGGGTTTATCCAAACAAGGGAATGAATATCTAGGGCTTCGAGGGGCTCCTAGAGATACATTATTTGTTGATGAGGATACGGGATCCCATGGACAGCGTGAAGCAAAGAGATTTATACATTCTCAGAGAGATATTCAAGGGATTCATGGCATCCACAAGGGCAAGCTAATTTATGATCCTCCAAGGGATAGGATAATTGTCACTCATGCCTATATCTTATGCATATATGTGCTCACTTTTATGAAGCCAAATGTATGTATATATGTAGACACAATAGGTCAGATATTAATAATATACATACAGAGATGCCTAATACAGAATAATAGAACAAAATCAAATGGTTTCTGATAACTACGGATTTGAAAAATCAAATGGGTGTTGGAGATTTTTACTCAGCTTGCGATGAACTAAATCATGGGTGACATACCCTCAGCAAGCAGCTGAGTTGTTGTGTTACTGGGAAAAACCAAGCTCGTCATTAGAGACCTCTTCCACTTGCATGCCATAGCTCCATCACAATGCCTAATACAGAACAATAGAAGAAAATCAAATGGTTTCTTATAACTGCGTATTTGCAAAATCAAATGGGTGTCGGAGAGTTTTACTCTCCTTGCAATGAACTAAATCATGGGCGACATATCCTCGGCAAGCAGTTGAGTGGTTGTGTTACCAGGAAAAACCAAGCTCATCATTAGGGCCCTCTTCCGCTCGCATGCCACAACTTGATCACAAATGAGCCTTTCTTTTTTTTTGTTTATTATCAAGAGGGTGTCACAGTTACGACAATATCATCACTATTACGATAACATCGGGGCCACTTGAAAAAAAAAAAAAATCACACACAAATGGTAGCGCCGTCGCAAATTAGCATCAAAATTTGACCCCAAATGTTGTAGTGACATGTTGAGTAACATTAGCATCCTTAGTACATAATAAGGACCAGTTGATTGATATGCATCAAACAGATTTCTCATAATAGTTCTTTCACGATTATTTTCAGATGATCTTAACCCAAGAATTTTCATTGTCTCTCTAAATTTCATATTTTAAACCATTTCAACAACTAATTGGCATATTCCAGTTTGATTTAAGATTTCAAAATAGTTATTCCATATTATTTTAACCATTCTTCTACAAGTTAGTTCAAAAAATTTATTGGGCATAGGCTTTAAAATATTCTCATCAATATCAATTAGAAACTTCAATTTTCTACGAATAATTCTAGGAGGTGTTGAGATTGGTGCATTTTTTGCATTTTTATTAGGTGTATTAGGTGTGTTCATGACATCAACTTCAATTGGTGTATGTTCATAATTTGATTCATCATTCATTATGATTTCTTCTTCAATTGCCCTAGGTTCATTTGGTAGATCAAATTGAGATGGTGTAGATGAATTACCTTCTCCTTCTATTATTATTTGTTCATGTAATATCCTCATTAGCTTCCTTTGTCTTTCCTTTGATGCCTTTTGTTGTTCAGTTGTTCCTCTTTTGTTCTTTCTCATCATGAATATCATTTTCCTAAAAAGTATCATTTTGAAAATGTAAGTTACAAAACATTATACAATCAAATCACCATAACAAAAACAAATTGTCATCATTGTTTGTAATCAAAAGTATTAACAATAAAAATAACATTAAACAAACAAAATAGTAAGACAATTCAATCTTTTAAACTCATAAATGACACAATTCAACCATTTGATGTCATATAAAATGAGATAATGTCTTACACTATCTGTAAATGGTCCAAAAACTCATGATTAGTTATAGTGCAGCCTTCAACAACTTGCAAAAGTTCATATTTTAGTTTTGACAATACAATTTATCTCAATAGAACACGACTAGGTTATGTTTACTCAAAACATGATTGGGTTATTTTTAATCAAAACCTGATTGGGTTCTATTAAGATAAATGCCTAGCATTCATAATGGAGTAAACATTCATATTCTTATAAAACCCATATGGGTTCTATTAAGATAAATGCATTACATATAATGTATTATATATAATAGGGGGAGATTATGTAGACATATATGGTAATTAGGGGGAACAGATGTGAGAGGGGGAGGGTGATGTAGAGGCCTAGGTGGACTTGCAATTAGTAAGTTCAAGAGGGACTCCAATAGTGTTGTCACAACACCCAACAAGCTTCTTCATTAGGATCATCTCCATAGATCCAATCAACTCCATATCCAGTAAAAGTGCACGTCAACTTCTTATGCCACCAAAGGCACCACACCTTTGTAAACAAACCAATGTCCCTCAATCCATCCAATAGATTCAACCATTCAACTTGACCATTCAACAACCCTTACCCGTGTGCTCACTAGACCTTAATCCCTAGTAGCCCTAATCAATGGGTTTTCCAAGGATAACTCAAGTCTTTCCTAAAAAATTCACAAACCTAAAGGCATATCTAGATACCCTTTTCCTTTTTCTTCAACATATCTCAGAGTTTCATATTACTCCTTTGGACCAAACGCCCAAACTAATACCAGGTTGCCCTGTAATTAGCCCTCATTAGCCCTCCTATTACAAAGAAAATACCAACTCCTTTAATCCCCAAGACTCCCAACCTTCAAAAATAGTTGATTCATGATCCAAAACCAATTGATTTTCACATTTATAGGAGATGCCACCATGTTCTACCTTCTCAAACACCAAACCCTCCTTCCTAGGTAGATAAGCCTAGGGCTTTGTCAACAAGACACTTCCACACACTTCTAGATCCCACCAATGGATCCTAAACCATATAATGAACATATCTAGGCATCTCATGTCATAAAAGGTGGCCCTCCTTTAGATGGAACTCTCAGACCTTGACTCGTCCAATCACCATGTACCCTCCAATCAACATTCTCTGTCAATCAAAGATCTCTTTCTCCACCCTCTTGCATATCCCTAAAACCAAACACATATGGATACATATAATACATGTTTTAGAATCTCCCCATAAGTCACATTTACCACAGTAAGTGGGGGAGTCTTATACATCATGGTGTCTTCAATGCAATTGTTGATTGCACACAAATACCTGTCTAAGAACAGTCAAAACAACTTGGCTTCCCCTGTCTTAAAACTTCACAAAATGATATAAAATTGAATGAAAATGATCAACGACTCAAACCATAACTATTTAAAATCATTTCCAATCATGTTTTCATTGGAATGAAGATTTTTAAGAACACCAAAATATGTTTGTGTCCTCACAGTAGAGAGTAGGCAATTTGCAGATAATTAATGTTTATTAATTTGAAACTTTCTTACAAACTTTTCCTTCACACATAAACACCACTAAAAAAATCCTAAGACTCCTCCTCTCTCTCATTCATGCTCACACTATGCAAAATAGACTTTTCCAATCGATTTAACAGTTATAACTTCTTTGCCAAACTAACAATAATAGTTAATTGACTGTTATGTTTTTGTTTATATTGTTTATATTGTTGTCAAGTTGACAACATGGTTATCAAATCGACAAATCTCATTATTTATGATTTTATATGAACCTTGCAAATGCTTTTAAGACTCTATCCTAACTCTAAACACCTTAAACCCTCACTTAAGCCTTTTAGGTCATATTTTGCCAACCCAGGCAATATTACATTTTTAGGCACTTTTGTACATTTGAAATCACATAATGGCTCTATTGGCCAACTTAAAAAAATTATGGACCTTATAGGTCATTAAACACTTCATCTTCCCTAGGATCCTCAAGTGACCCCAAGGTGTACTTCTAGCCACAAATGACATCAAGGCTTACAACATTTGATCTCATTACAAAATGATCAAAACATAATCAAAACATCACTAAAGGACCAAATCTGGTCTTATTACATTCAAATGACCCGTCATGGTCATGTTTATCCTTCACTCCCCCAAGGATCTATTCAATGACCCTAGTGTTCCTCTAGGCCCTTGTCCTTGGCCTTGGTGCTCTTGCACTATACTCCTCAGCTTTAAAACTTTTCTAAGTCTTCTTGGAAACCTGCAACACAAATAAATGTCAGAAAAAAAATTCAGGCCTTCATCTTGACCTTTGGCACATATAGGTCCTCCTTGAACCATGCAATCCTTCTTCCATGCATCTACATCTTGCACTTTGGTTTCCCATCTCTCACAAATGTAAAAACTGCGTGCTTATGCTGCATCTTCTCACTCACCATCATATCAATCAATATCTTTGATTCATCTTGTGTCATCCCCACTCTAGGAGAAAATTTTGTCCCTTTTTGAGCCTCCTCTTGGCCCATATCTACAAATATAGTCTCTTATTTGAAGGCTACTCCCTCTAGTGCCTCTAAAACTCCTCCATAACTCTACCATTCTTCCACTATAGCAACAAACTTATCCCACAAATCTACCTCATCTTCAAGACCTTCCAGGCCTTCCTCTATGTTCTCTCCTCCAGCATCCACCAAGACTCCATCGTGAGCCTTTACACCCTCCATCATAGGTGAAAATTCCTCAAGAGTACCCTTCCTAGTACCCTCCTCTTCCTCAACTTTTTTCTTCTTCCTTTCTACTACTCTTAGCCTCTGAATCAGCCACTTCACCTTGTTCTTTAACCTTAAATGCCAAATTTTAGCATCCTTAAGCATCTCTTCAAGTCTTCTCAACCTTTCTTCATCTTCTTTCATGTCTCTTTCTAGACTAATTATCTTTTATTCCCTCTCTTTTCTCTATTCTTCATCTCTTTTCCTTTTCTCTCTTTCTCTTTTCTTCCTCCCATCATCGAAGTATTATTTCAATGCCTTGACCAATTATCATTCACTTCTTTTCAAATCCATCTTCTCACACCAATCTAGGATTCTTCAGATGTCAAGCCACCTCTTTGGAACACTCTAAGAGGACAATTCAACTCTAAGCATCAACAAAGGAATTTAAACCTTCCAAATCCTAGAAAATTTTCTCCACCACTCAACCTAGGATGATCCTAGGCTCTGATACCACTTAATGTAGAGGCCTAGGTGGACTTGCAAATAGTAAGTTCAAGAGGGACTCCACTAGTGTTGTCACAACACCCAACAAGCTTCTTCATTAGGATCATCTCCATGGATCCAATCAACTCCATAGCCATTCAGAGTACACATCAAATCCTTATATCACCAGAGGCTCCACACCTTTGTAAACACACCAATGTCCCTCAATACATCCACTGGATTCAACCATTCAACTTGATCATTAAACAACCCTTACCTTAGTGCTCACTAGACCTTAATCCATAGTAGCCCTAATCAGCGGGTTTTCCAAGGATAACTTAAATATTTCAAAAATAATCACAAACCTAAAGGAATATCTAGATACCCTTTTCCATTTTGTTCAACATATCTCAGAGTTTCATATTACTCCTTTGGACCAGATGCCCAAACTAATACCATGTTTCCCTATAATTAGCCCTCATTAACCCTCCTATTACAAAGAAAATACCAACTCCTTTCATCCCCAAGTCTCCCAACCTTCAAACAGAGTTAATTTAAGATCCAAATCAATGTATTTTCACATGTATAGGAGATGCCACCATGTTCTACCTTCTCAAACACCAAACCCTCCTTCTTAGGTACACAAGCCTAGGTCTTTGTCAACAAAATGCTTCCACACACTTCTAGATCCCACCAATGGATCCTACACCATATAATGAACATATCTATACATCTCATGTCATAAAAAGTGGCCCTCATTTAGGTGGAACTCTGAGACCTTGACTGGTCCAATCACCATGTACCCTCCAATCAACATTCTATGCCAATCAGATATCTCTTTCTCCATCCTCTTGAATATCCCTGCAACCAAAAACATATGTATACTGTGTGTGAAAAATTACACCTTCATGGAATTAGGATTCTAAATTACAATTCTATGGAAAGAAATACAGCAATTTAATCTAAGCATTGCAATTAAATCCATGACATCTCATGATTCCCTATCTAAGCTTTGTTAAGAGAGCTCTCAGCCATAATCTCTCTCAAGGACAATCCTAGAATGAGAAATTTAAAGGTAAAATGCCTAGATCTAGCTCAAATTCTCAAGATGATATGAAATTCTAATTCAAAATACTCATGACATGCTCCTCAAATCAACAATTGCTTCTACAAATGATAAAATGCTTCTCAATTGCTCACTATGCTCTCAATTGCTCAAAAATTGCCTATAATGAGGATGCTTTGCACTTTAATTTCTAGGATATCAAATGCATAGAAAATGGCTTATATTTATAGAAAATTCCCAAGGGTAGGGGGTAGAGTGAATTAACCATGGGTTAATCCTTGGTTGAGTTTGATCCCTCAAATGGTTTCAGATGGGGGGACCATTTAAATGGTTGTCCTCAAAGGGTGGGACAAGAAGACAAAATACTCAATTCTCGTTGGTTGATCAAATTGAGTTGAAAGAAATTAGGATTTATTCAATTAAAATAGCCATGTAAAGGTGAATGGGTTGGATTTGATTTTTGATTTAAAACTATACAATTAATTGATTAAAATCAATTATATAATTTGATTGATCCCTTTTAGGCTTGAATTTTATTATTTGATTTCATGTTTATTTAATCCTTTGATTTTAATTTGATTTTGTCCAATTTTCTTAATAAATGTCCATTTGAATGATTTTGATCCATTTTGATGAGATTTAGGGCAATTGGCTGAGATTTACAGATTTGGATGATTAAGATACACCTGGTCAATTTTAGGTGTCTACAAATGCCCCTCTTTGAATTGATGTGCGAAGCACATTGATTCAAAGAAAACTTGATGTCTTGATCATTGATTTGATACTGATTGCTTGATTGATGCAAAACCTGATATTGATGATTGATAACCTGATGCAAAACTTGATGCAAAACTTGATGTGAAACCTGATGCGGAATACATCACTGATAAATTTTGAATTTTTAATGCCCCAAATTTGATGCAAGATATGATACAAAATCCCAATTTGATGATATGATGATGCCCCCTCAGAAATGAAAAAAAATTGATGTACTGAATGCCAAAAATTGGATGAAATTGATGAAGAATAGATCCAATATGATTTCATTTCTAATAAATAATAATGCTGGAAAAGATATCAGAAGATGCCCCAATGTGAAAAATATGCAATTGAATCCAATTGGGTCGAAAACCTTCAAAAATTAGGGTAGAATAGCTTAAATAGGTTGAAAAACCCAAATTTACTATTCATTTTCACTTTTTACTGTTGAGATTTTTCTCTGATCCTGTGACGATTGACAGTGATGGTGGTCCCCATTCAAGAGCATCAGTTTGAGAGAGCATGCCAGTATCAGAGACCTCCTGACTATAGGCCTCCGGTGAGTGATTTCAACCTTCCTAGTGCATTTATTTCTCATTTAAATAGCATTTATTGCAAGTTTTTAATGCTTTTTAGATAGACATTTGCAAAATGCTACGTAGGAAAATTTAAAAGCTGCCTAGACTAGTGAAAAGCCCCTCCACGCATTTTAAAGCCACGTTGGAGCAATCCAGAGCTACCTAGGACTTAGGTCAAATTTTGCAACCCAATTAGTTTTGCGCCACCTATGAAACCTGATTATTTCAAGGCCGCCTAGGAAAATTTGAAAGCCACCTAGGACTTTAAAAGGTTGCATGCTTGGTAAAGCACCACCTCCGATGATTAAAGTGCCGCGTATGAGATGTTTCAACGCCATGGGGCTAAAAAGCCGTGTACACCTAATCAAGTGCCGCATCCAAGAAAATTTGAGAAAAACTAAAAACAGATAGGATAAGATTACCATTGATTGAATGTCTGAAAGATGTGATTGATTTCCAAGCTAGAAAATGTGATTCCATGATGTCACTTAGTGTTTAGGATATTAAAAAAATAATATCAATGAATGTTTGATATGCCAATCAGATTGATTAAAACGATGCCAAATTGATCCCTTCTCAAGATCTAGAGGTTAGGAACAATAGGTTGATGCGCTCAAAATAGAGCAAGGATAGATTTAATGTGTTTGATTGATTTAGAATGATCCACCAATAGAAAGACTAATATAATTCACTTTGTTTCAAAATGTAGGAACATTACCGTAAGTTGTAAGTACGGGGTGTAGTTTCTTGGATCTTTGATTTGGTCGATGAGCTTACTCCTCCTGAGAGCTGTACTATCAAGACATGTGGTCTCAATTTCCTTCTTGATCTCCCTCGGTTTTAGCTGAATTGAGGTTTGTTGATAGCTATGGTAGAGTGATGGCACTCTGACCATAACACTTTCCATCTACCCCTCGACAAGATGACTATCACGACAGAGGATGTATACAAATTATTGAAGATCCTGACTCATGGAGAGAGGGTATACTATGATTCAGTTTATGATGGCAGCATATGTAGATGGGTGTTAGAAGATAACACCATTGAGAATGATTGCATTACATGGGCGCAGTTTGCTTCATTTCCTACATTGCCAGCATTACTAGGAGTATTTATCGGAGGATTGTTGATTCCAGATAGAAGAGGTCATGGCTTTGTGGTCGGATGGGGCCGTATATTGGAGGACATAATTACACATCCTTGGAGATTTGACTGGGGTTCATGTGTGTTAGCCCATCTTTACCATGATCTTAATGAGATTGTATACAGGTGCAGTGCATCTATTTTAGCAGGTGCAGTTCTTTTATAGCTGTGGACTTGGGAGCATATCCCTATCACCAGACCAGTCTTAGCATGAGGGCGGGCCCGAGGATATCTGTATGCTTTTCTGTATGATGGTATGCTTGTCCAACATCGTCTAGGCAATGTTGAGTTTTGACATTGTACAATTGATGACATCGATCAGGTCATCGGGAGACCATATTTGAACTATGAGAGGTGGCGAGAGGATGATGATGAGTTTCCTTATATGTTTTCCCCTCGGTGGATGATTGATCGATCACCACTATGTATAGAGAGGTTTTGCTTCGGGAGAGTGCAGTATGGCCAAGTACAAGATATGCCCTAGGGTATGGCACTTTTTATGCTAGGGTATAGGTAGAGTCATCTACGTGGGGATCTCAGGTTGACTATCAGTATTCCTGTGCATAGATTGATCAACTTGGATTTATGAGATGGGATCTGATGACACATGTAGCTGATGTAGGGATGTCTGCTGAGTATCGAGAGTGGTTCTTATGACATCACTTTGTTAGATTTACAGATCGAGCTGAGCCTATTCCAGATGTTGATGATCTATCTGATGATGGTGGTGGTGATGATGATGATGGTGATGGAGATGGAAGGAGACCTTAGAGACAGAGGATTCAGAGAGCTCCTAGGATACAAAGAGCTACAAGACCTCAGATGTGGGGTGGTCATGTTAGAGGTTGAGGTGGTGGATTTGGTCAGCCTAGAAAAAGGTGAGTGCAGGTACAGGTACCTCCCTAGAGACAGGCTCTTGGCAGAGTGAGTGTAAAGTGGGCTAGGCAAAGATACAGACAAGTCTAGGTTTCTTGACAGGTTCCTCTACAAGTTCCATTATAGGGATAGGGTCCACAGAGACCTCCATCTCCTCAGCGACAGGTTCCTTAGGTAGATCCATAGAGTAGCACAGCACCGGTGATACCATAGGTTCCTTTAGCGCTACAGGAACCTCAAGCCCCTCCAGCATCATAGGTACCTCCAGTTCCTCCCATTGTGGATAGCTTAGTTCAGGATGTTCGGGGATTACAGGCAAGGATGACTACAGTAACTGGCCAGTTGGATCATGTTACGACTATGTTGTAGGAGTTCTTAGCTACTTTAGCTTAGTTATCTACCAGTGCTAGCACTAGTCAGGCACCACCTTCTACACATGATAGATCAGGTGATAGGGATCCTGATGGAGCAGAAGGTTTAGGTACAGGTATCGCTAGAGATGGATCAGGTGCCCCTGCTGGGTTATGAGATAGATAGGGATCTATGATATCCAGATATTGTATTGATGTATCATGTGGATTGTGATCAGGATTTTGATATATGGATCATTTTGTTGATGTATCTTTGATATATAGATTTTCTATAGACATTTGATGATGGACATTTATTTATGATGATCTTCCATTGATTCCCCTTTGATGATGTTGTTATGAGATTTCTTTTATGC
>MU224126.1:285829-331771 GCA_018584345.1 Thuja plicata
AGGACATAGATAGATGGATGCAAATGATGTTAATGCCACTTATTTCTATATGATTTTCTGATTTTATCATGATGTATGATTGAATGCAATGCAATGATATGGATGCAATACTTAGTGCAATTATTGAGTGCAATTATTGAATGCAATGATATATGGATCATTTTGTTGATGTATCTTTGATATACAGATTTGCTATAGACATTTGATGATGGACATTTATTTATGATGATCTTCCATTGATTCCCCTTTGATGATGTTGTTATGAGATTTCTTTTATGCATAGCTACATGATTCTATGATGGATTTATTTTTATTATGCTATGGATGCAATGTCTTAGAGTAGGACATAGATAGATGGATGCAAATGATGTTAATGCCACTTATTTCTATATGATTTTCTGATTTTATCATGATGTATGATTGAATGCAATGCAATGATATGGATGCAATACTTAGTGCAATTATTGAATGAATGCAACTATCTTTTTGGATTTTGATGTATGCAACTTAATTTATGAAATGCAATTTCTAAATGATGATATGGATAAATGACTAATGATTAATGTTTCTTTTCTTTTCTTTTCTCTTGATATGAATATATAATGAATAATGATTAATGCTATGAATGCAAAAGATAATCTCATATTGATGACTTGAAACCATTGAATTGATGTATAACCCCATTAATGATGAACCCCCTTGAATTTGGAAATTTGCTAAAAAATAAAGCCATTAAGCTAACATGCCAATGCAATTAATCTAACATGAAAATGCAATGCAACTAATTGTCCTTGAGGTTTGTGAAAGAAATGAAAACAAAGATATATTTTCATCATTGAGCATTGTGGAACTAGGAGTTGATACAATCCTTACTGGTGCCACTGCGACCATAAGAATATGAATATGATTTTCATCTCATTTGGTAACCTTCTACAAACCAAGTATAACCCTCACTAGTTGAATGACCAACTATGGGAGTATGAATACCAGTTTAATCAGATTAAATGTTGCAAGTGACTTTGGTATTAAGATATTGAAGATCTAAATAACCAAGGTATCCTTTTGTGTGAACAATCAAAGGTTAACCCTCCTTCCTATATAAATGTCCTTGATGTTTCTTTGATGACCATGTCGTTAGATGAATTCACACAAGTTAAAGAATCTTCCTCAAGACAATCACACAGAAGTTAAGAAAACATCATATCTTTATCATCGCCAATCTAGTCAAAACATCATTAATTAGCTAAAAAGAACATGACCCTAAAAAGTCAATGAAAAACTCATCTAAAATTCCAAGTGTTTTGAAATGTATCAAATTTTTGAAAAATAATTCCAAACATGCTGATCATTTAAGGTTTGTCAATTTTTAATCCTGATAAAATAAGTTAATGAAACGCAAGGATCATGTTGTAGGATCAAACTGTTTAGGGTAGAACAATGATATCCATCAAAGGTTCCAAAATATCTCTCCTCTGAATCTGAAAATCTGCTTCTAATGTGTGACCAAATTTGTGCACTTTTGAATCTGGTTTACCAAAATTCATGACAATTGTCCCCAAGTGATAAATGTAGACAATGTGAAACTTAGGGAAAAATGAAACCTAGAATGCAACAATGCAGCTTTGAGACTTTATTATGACTTATGCACAAATGATGGATGCAATGAGGATATGGACAGATGAGATGATAAAAATGCAATATGTACAAATGTGACTAGGAAAGACCTAAGGGACAAAAGGCTCCTGTTTCCAGGTTTTCACCTTTTGGGATTATTGATTTTTTTCTTTTTTTTTTTCTACCAAGGCGCCTATTGCTAGGTTTTCACCAAGACACTTTTTCTCTTTTTCAATTTTTTTGATTTTTCTTTTTTTTTTTTTAATTTTTTTTTAATCATCAAGGCGCTTATTTGCTAGGTTTTCACCAAGACAACATTTTTTGATTTTCCAATTTTTTTTATTTCTTCATGCTCAATTTTCTCCTTTTTCTAATTTTATGCTTTTTCAATGTTTTTGGCTTTTGAAATTTCTAATTTTTTTGTATTTTTGATCTTTTCTCATTTTTTTTTTGTATTTTTGACTTTTTCCCATGTACAAAGTCGATGCTGACTCATCTGATACTCTTTCCTTAGATACTCTTTCATCTAATCAGGTGTGAAACCTCTTAAGATGAATGCTATTGATAGGTTCTTGCAATTCATCTCCATCACAATTGGCCAATTTGTAAGTCCCCATTCCAAATGAAGAAATAATGACAAAAGGACCAAGCCAATTTGCTTCCCACTTTCCTTTCTTTTCTCTATCAATCTGATTTTTTGGATTTTCCCTCAACACTAGATCTCCCACTTGAAAATTTCTTGGTTTAATATGCTTGTTATAGTTCCTTGAAATTCGATTCCAATACACTTTCAAATGGTCATAAGCTTGAGTATGGTGTTCCTCCAACATCTCCAATTGTTGAAGTCAGGTAACTCTATAATCCTCATCCGTGATTAATCCGTGCAATGACACTCTTAGGAATGGTATTTCAACTTCTAAAGGTAGAAAAAATTTAGCCCCATAAACCAATGAAAAAGGTGTAGCTCCTATCGGGGTACGATTACTAGTTCTATAGGCCCATAATGTTGGATTGATTTGAAGGTGCCAATCTCTTCCTAACTTACCAACCGATCTTTTGAGGATTTTGAGGATATTCTTGTTGGTAGCTTCTACTTGTCCATTACCTTGGGGATAGTAAATAGATGAAGAGTGATGAGTAATATGAAATATGTCACAAATTTCATCTACATCCTTGTTCTTAAACTATTTTCCATTATCCGTGATGATGGCATGAGGAATGCCATATCTGCAAATTATATGATTAAGGATGAACATGGAAATTTGCTTCCCCATTATAGTTGTTAAAGGGATGGCCTCAACCCATTTAGTGAAGTATTCTGTTGCAATGAGAATGTACTTGTGTCCATTTGAAGAAGGTGGATAGATCATGCCAATAAAATCAAAACCCCATTGGTAGAATGGCCATGGCATGACAAATGGGTGTAACTCTTGTGCTGGTGCATGGATCATGTCTCCATGGTATTGACATTTTGCACAAACTTTGACAAATTGACAAGCATCTCTTTCTAAGGTTTTCCAAAAGTACCCCATGCATAGGATTTTCTTAGCTAGGTTTAAACCACTCAAATGTGACCCACAAATCCCCTCATGGACATCTTTTAAAGCTAATTTTGATTCATCTTCCTCTAGACATCTAAGGAGCGTTCCGTCAAGATCCTTACGATACAATGTGTCAAAAAGGATGGTATAACGAGCCACTTGTCTTATGAAATTTTGCTTTTGGGCATGATTTTGGTCTATAGGTAAGGTTTGGTCTTTTAGGTAGGCATAAATAGGTCCATACCATGGTGAGTCATGTCCACTTAAAAGGGAAATAATTTGGGTATCAGGTAGGTCAAATGCTGGTTTAACCAATTCTTCCACCAATAACTCATACCTTTCATTTTGATCAGGCATTTGAAGCAAAGATGCCAAGGTAGTCATTGCATCCACTGCTCTATTCTTGTCTCTTGGGATTTGTTCAAAATTCATCAAAGCAAAGTACTTTTCCAATCATCCACCAATTTCTTGTAAGGCATCAATTTTTCATCCTTGGTAGCATATTCATTATTGACTTGATTGATAACTAATTGAGAGTCCACATAGACTTATAATTCTGTGACATTCCATTCCAAAGCCATCTTGATACCTATGACCAATGCTTCATACACTGCAATGTTGTTTGTACAAGGGAACAATAACTTGTAATTTTTTGGGATTGTGTAACCTTGTGGTGTGATCAAAATAATGCCTACCTCACTACCGTTTTGGGTGTAAGATCCATTAAAGTATAGATTCCATGTCTTAGCTTCCACATTAACAATCTCAAAATCTAGAAACTCCACTTGAATGGGATGTGTAGACTCTTGAGGATATTCGGCCAATTCATCTGCAATAACTTGACCTTTGATTACTTTCCTATCATACTCAATGTTGAATTCACTAAGCACCATTACCCACTTTTCAATCCTTCCAGTTAGAGCTGTTTTGCTAAGTAAGCATTTCAATGGATCAATTTTGGCTATTAGCTTCACCTTATGCATCAACATATAATTTCTTAACTTTTGAGAGGCAAATACTACTGCTAGGCAAGCCCTTTCCATGAAGCTATAGTTTAATTCATATTTGATCAAAGTTCTACTCAAGTAGTAGATAGCTCTCTCTTTTCCTTCATTATCTTCTTGTGCCAATAAGACTCCTAAAGATTTTTTTGTTGCTGAAATATAGAGTAATAAAGGTTTTCCTTGAATAGGTGACATCAAGATGGGTGGATTCATCAAGTATGTTTTCAAAAATGTAAAGGATTTACCACATTCCTCATCCCATGTAAAGATGGTGTCCTTGTGTAGCAACCTTGTGAAAGAATGGCACTTTTCCACCAATTGAGAAATGAACCTCCTTATACATTGAAGTCTTCCTTGAAGTGACCTCATTTGACTAATATTCTTTGGAATGCCCATATCCATTATTGCTTGTACTTTTTTAGGACCTACTTCAATGCCTTTTGCAGAAACAATATACCCTAATAGTTTTCCAGATTGTACCCCAAAAGCACACTTCTTTGGGTTGAGTCTTACTTTGAATTGTTCTAGCCTTGTAAAAATATTTTCAAGTATGGTTAAATGACCTTTTCTTTCATGTGACTTAGCTAGAATGTCATCCATATAATCTTCTAGGAAGGTGTGCATCATGTCATGAAAAATGGTAGTCATAGCTCTTTGATAAGTGGCTCTGGCATTTTTGAGACCAAAGGGCATCACATTCCAACAAAAATTACCCCATGGGCATGTTAAGGCTGTCTTTTCTTGATCCTCAAGTGCAATATGAATTTGGTTATACCCACTAAATCCATCCATGAGTGAAAACATAGAATGATTCGTAGTTAGATCCATAATAGTATTAATGCTTGGTAATGGAAAGTCATCTTTGGGACAAGAAAGGTTTAAATCTCTGAAATCCATGCAAACTCTTATGGATTTAGCATGTTTGGTAACCGGTACAATGTTGGAGATCCATTCAGCATAGGCAGTTACTCTTATAAATCCCACCTTGAGTAATTTTTCCAATTCTGCTTTGACTAAAAGGGCCACATGTGGATGCATTTTTCTCAAATTCTTCTTGACAGGCTTAACCCTGGGTTTCACATTCAAATGATGCATTATGAAGCTTGGATCCAATCCAGGCATGTCGACATATGACCATGCAAAGTTGACTTGTTTTTCTTGAAAGAATTTGATGAATTCTTTCCTCTCTAAAGGACTCAAAGATGCTGCCAAGTGAATAAATTTGGGATCCACTTCGGTACCAATGTTAACCTTTTCTATAGTTTCAATGAGTATAGGTGATATTTCATCTTCATGTGCTGGTAAGGTGTCCAACCTCTCTTCCTTACGTGCCACAGTTGGGTTTTCACCTTCGGAAACATCCTTTATTTTTACTTTTTTTGGGTCTAGCACGTCCACATGGTGTTTTCCACCACTAGACCTTCTCATTTTTTTGTATTTTTTCTTTTCATTTTGTGGATTAAGAGGTTGAACACCTGCCCCTATCATCATGTCTAGATTGAATTCATTGATGGAAGAATTTGGTTCAACCGCATTGAAGTATAAGGCCATTGCATTGTCATTTGGGAAGTATAGTAAGTCATTTGGATCAGAAAGATCCCAATCAATAAGTTCAAGGTGCATTAAGGAAAAGAATTCATTGGATGGATTTTAATTTGAAGGATTTAAGGACATGATTTCATTTGATGGTTCATACATTGTATCATCAAGGTTTATGACATGTGCCTCTTCAAGATGGTCCATGGTAGAAGGATCAAAATACTCTTCACTAGAGTCCTTTGAGATTTCCATGGGAAAGAAAGCATGTGGATTAAACAATAGGTTAGAATCTCCCACCCATGAAGGTACCCAAGGTTCAACTACCCATTGAGTGTAATGAGGTGCTTGTCCTACATTAGGTTATTTAGGTTCACTTGATCTTTGAGTAGAATTCAAACCTTGAGTCACATGTTCTTGATTATCAACTTTAGGAGGAATTGCATAAGTGTGAATGATATCAACCTCTATGTCATGACAAGATTCTTTGGAAAAGTAATCCCACTCATAATCCCTAGAATCATCTTCACTCTCTGAACCTACCATGTGGATATGTGCATGAAAATCATGCATGGGACTTGAACTTTCTCCCTTATGTTGAAAACCTATGTCGGCTTTCTCTTCTTTTGCTCTCCAAACTGGTTCAATAGGTTCTAACAACCCTCTATGTTTAACTCCTAAGGGTCCTCTTCCCTTATATCCCATTTTATTCATGATATCAAATCCTTTTCCATATTTATCAGCTTGGATGTTGATATGTTGCACCCTTTCAATGAGATTAGTTGAATTATCCTCCTCTTTATAAAGCCATTGTAATACTTCATTATCCTCTTTTTCCATTTCTTGTTTGTCACATTCTCTCACAAAATGAGAATTATATTTATGGGGTTGATGATATTTGGATGGCTTCCCATGTGTCCTTGGAGATGTAGGTAAATAAAATAGGGAAACGAAATATTCCCCTGCCCCTTTTGAGTGAATTTTGAATTGTTTCTCAAATTGGTTCATCATGTCACTCATCTTTTGATAATGGTCTTTCTTTGCTTGTTCTCTTTTTTCCTTAGTGGGTTTTGAATTTTCCATTCTCAATTTTGAAGTCATGACTAAATCATCATTTTAATTTGAACCCTCATAACTCATCTTTTCTTTTCCCTTAGTTGATGTAATTGAGTTAGTTTGAATAGGGTTATAAGTTGATGTAACATTTGATGTTGGTTTTGAACTTTCCTCTATGTGTTCTTCCATGGCAATATCATGGATAATTCCTTCCCTATTGTGAGGAATATACAATTCATGACTTGGCTTTAAAGAATTACAATATTGGAAAGGATTTGAATCTCCTCCAATCATGATCTCTTCCCCCATGTGTGGAAACTTTATGCATTGGTGATATGTAGAAGGTACCGCTTGCATTTCATGTATCCATGGCCTTCATAGTAGGATATTTTAAGTCAATTTCATATCAATGACCTAATATATGGTATTCTTTTTGATGGGTCCCACTTGAATTGGTATAATAATCATACCCTTTGAAGATTGTTCCTCCTCATCATAAGCCTTAATGGTGATTTGTGTTTTAGGGTCAATGGATGATTCGGTTAACCCTAATGACTTGAAAAGGTTTAAAGTGAAAATATTAAGACCAGCACCCCCATCTATAAGAAATCTCTTGACCCTATGCCTTTGGATTAACACTTCTATGTGCAAGGGTAAGTTTTGAGGATGTGTGATAGACATATCATCTTGCTCTGAAAATGAAAGACAATGAAGGGCTATGAGGTGTCCTACCATGTTCTAAAATTTGTCTTCCTCCAATTTTATAGGAACAGTGGTCTCAACCAAGGATTTTTCCAAGATCTCCTTGTGATTAAGAGATAATTTCAACAACTCAAAAATTGATATTTGTGCTGGAATCTTTTGTAATTGATCCACCAAACTATAAGGCTTTGTTGTAGGTGGTGTTTATTTAGCCAAATAATTGGTATTTTAGGACCAATAGTAATAGGAGTACCCCCTTGTAGGGTAACCTTTGAGGCTTTCCCCCTTGTGATGGCATTAGAGGATTCCATTTTAGGTTGATCTTTGATGACAACAACATTGATAGTACTCTCATGGCCTGATATAGAATTGATAGTATTATCATAGGTATGTGCAAAGTTAACATTATTATTTCCTCTTGCATTATTCCCATTGTTTCCTCCATTGTTGGAATTGGAAGATTCTCCTTTTTTATGCTTATAGAAAGGAGTCTTAAAGGTCATGTGATCTTCATTATTTTGAGGGCCTTCTACTTTTATCACACCATTATCAATGAGATCTTGTACCACATGTTTAAGACGCATGCAATCATTGGTCTTATGTCCCCAATTTCTATGGTACTCGCAATGGTTATTCTCACTCCACCAATTTGGCTTGATTTGAGGTTCATATGGTTGATCCCTTGGTAAGTCAATAATTTTATTTTCAATAAGTGTCCTTAATTAATTTTCCAATGGTTCACCCAAATTAGTGAATGTCCTATTGGGTGTAGGTGCGAAGAAAGGTTTAGGCTTGTAAGCCCCTTGATTATTCCCAAAGTTTTTATTAGTGTTATTGTTGTTAAAAGGAACTTTGGGTGTTTGATTCACATTATTGTCTTGAACTGAATTTTGAGTGAGATTTAAAGGGGTGGCCTTCAAAGTATTAGCCTCTACCAGTCCATCATTGACCACTCCTTTATTGTTTTTATTTCTCATCCAAAACCGGTTGTTGTTAGGGGTATTGCAATTTTGATTAGGATTGGAGGTATTGTTGTTGTTGTTATTCTTGTTATCCTTGTAAAGTTTGATTTCTCCACTTTTAACCAACACCTCTTCAGTTGTTACCCCATTCTAAATTAGATCTTGAAATGTCCTAGGACATTTTAGCCTCAACCGATAGTTCATTTCATGATTCAAGTTATTCACAAAGATATCCATCTTCTCCTTTTCGGGTACACTTTGAGGGTATCTATAAAATATCGCTCTCCATTGTTGTAGGAAAAGTAGGAATCCCTCTCCTTCTCTTTTCTTTGTGTTACATAAATTAAGCATTGTAACCTGATGTTTTATATTATAAGAGTAATGAGTTACAAACTTAGAGGCCAATTCTTCAAAGGTTCAAATGCCGGAGGGTAACTTTGAAAACCACTCCATTGCCATACCTCCCAAACTTCTAGGGAATAACCTCATTAGGTAAGTTGTGTCATGCATGAATTCTATACTTAAGGAACAAAATTACCTTAAGTGATCTTTAGGACCGGTTGTTTGTTCATATTTGTCATATTTGGAAAAGATAGCATTAGTTGGGAACGGAACCATGATTAATGACTTATCAAAGGCAAAAGGACACAAAGATTCAATAGAAAAGGGTTTAGGAATCCCACTTTGTTTCATTGTGTCCAATTGCATTTGGAAAAGTTGGAATTGCTTGTTCATGATATCAATGGGGTTAGCCTCAGTTTCTTTTTGTTTGATTTTATTGACATCATAATCATGTGGAAGTTTGAGACCCATTTATGCTAGGTCTAGAAAGTACTTTTCCTTGTCTTTTTCCAACACTTTTTCCATAAGCTTCATGAAGAAGGGACTTTGCATTGCTTCATTAAACTTTTCATCAGTTTCTTCTTCATCATTAGGGTCAATGTTTCCCCCATTGTTATTATTGTTCAACCCTTGGTTGTTAGGGTCACCATTTTCTCCTCCAAGATTTTTGTTGTTTAACCCTTGATTGTTAGGGTCACCATTTCCTCCTCCATTGTTATTTTTATTGGATCCTTGGTTGTTAGGATCGGCATTTCCCCCTCCATTTTTGTTAGTGTCCTTGTTAACATGATTGATTTGGTCGGGATCCATGTTGCCAAATGGAAAAGACATTGTTGGCTCTGTTTCTTTTATAGGTTCTTGCAAAGGTCTTAAAGAACTAAAAGGATCACTTGGGAAAGGGCACTCTTGTCTTAGATAAGATCTATCAGGTTGTAGGGTAGCCTTGATGTAATGAGATCACATAAAAGCTGGCATTAACATAAATCAAATAAAGACTTAGGCTTTGTATCTCACTTGACTGATCAATCCTTGGATGATTTTTCAAAAAAGTCCAATAATGGCAGATTCTGATCAATTTGAAGTTATACAAAGGTAAAATGTCCAAAAGGGTATCCAAAAATGAAAGCAAATTGTTTTCAAACCTCTGGGAAGTATCCATTGTTTTCTTTTCTTTATTTCTGGGCGGCTCTTGCCTATGTGTAGGTGGCTTTTGAATGTGTGTACGTGGTCACTGGAATTGTTGTACGCGGCACTATGCAGTTTGCAGGCGGCATTTTCTTGTTGATAGGTGTTTTTAAATGTTTACATGTGGCACATTCCAGTGACTTAAGTGGCTTATGAATATTTGTAGGTGGTGATCCAAAAGTACAGGTGGTCCAGAATTGTTTACACGTGGCCTAGAATTGTTTATACATGACGCTTTGCTGATCAGGATTGAAATTTTCAAATTTTCAAATTTTTAAAAGTTTAATAATTCTAATCAGACTTATTACAGAAGATTCTTGTGTGAAGATCAAATACAAACTCAGCACACACATCAAGTTTGCACCATATCCCTAAAACAACACTAAAAGTATATGTTCTCAGATATTTTGTTTATGGGTATAACACAAGAAACTCTTCCAATCAATCTACCTTAGAGTCAAACAAATATGGCGTTTAACAATGGCTCTAAAAAGGTAGGCTTACTAATTAACAAGGTTCTATTTACGCCTCTGTTCTAACTCTTGTCAAGTTCCTTTACCCCCTTGTGGGCTTCCCACATGCACGAAAGTATGATTTTACGCAATCCCGAAGGACTACTCGAGGAAGTGAGGATGACATGCACAAGAATTAGTCACTTTCTGATTAAGGTAAAGTGCATTTTTTTATAGTGGGTTGGATGATATCATAGCAAAAGTGATTGTCTCCCACTTTGGGTCGTTCCCTCTCACCGCCTTTGTAAAGGAATTCTCGGGAGGCAGTCCCTCTAAAGATTTATTTCATCTAGCATGTATATGACAAACAAAAATTTAACTTAGTCCAACAAGTTTGGGAATTTGATTCACTCAAAGAGTGAAGAGCATATCCCTATTGTCTTCCTTTGTTTCAAACACTTCAAGCAATATTTTTTCTTTTTCAACCCCTTGACAAGGAGGTTCTTAAAATTGAAATGTGTGGTTCAATTCCTTATCCCTTTCTTTGTACTAAATTGACTTTGCACATTTGGCTTTTTGACTCACTTTGAAAAGTGAAGAGCATATGCCTAATGCTTGTTCAATTTAGAGAATTATAGGAATTTTCTAATTATGCTAGATTCAAATAAATTTGCCACAATTTAAACAATGCAAGCTTGATTAGAAAAATACCTTATTTTCAAAGCTAGCAAAGGCTAGGTGCATTTTTGATGTATTTTGCTTATTTCAACTCACCTAGTGGCGATCGTTCCCACTCTGGCTCCTCCAACAAGTTAGTCAACACAACAAATACAAAGTGAAGAAAAACTTGCAAACCTCAAAAGACAAATCACTCCTTAGTTCCTTTAATCAAATGTTACAACAATTAATCTCAAAGAAATAGAAATGAAAATCTATCAAAGAGTAGGAAATTTCTTTTTGTAAGCAAAGAAAAATTTGATGTAATGATCATAAAGATGTTCCTCTTGTTTTAAATTTTCTAAAATATTAGATGTGTGCACTTGTTTATCATGTTTAGTTTGTGCTCTTACCTCTTTTCTAGGCCTTGTGATTCTCTTCTCTGGTTTCTGTACTTTCGGGTGATTTTTCATTTGCAGAGATCAAAAATATAGAGAGTTAGATAGAGAAACAAATCATTTAAAACTTGATAACAAGCAAAAATTTCTACGCGGCATTTAACAGTTAATACACGACTTTTAAATGCTAGAAAGTGGAACTTGAAACTTTAAAAGCGGTAATTAAAAGTTAGAAAGAGGCTCATGAAAATCCATAGGTGGCTAAAGATAAACCACAGGTAGCATATAATGTACAAATTGCGGTCAAATAATGCTACTACGTGGCTCTGGAATGATCACAGGCAGTCTTTTGCTGCTAGTAGGCGGCCCTTTACAGAAGCAGGCAGCACAAAATGTGCAAATTGCGGTCTAATTATGCTAGCACGCGGCTCAGGAATGATCACAAGCGATCTTTCAATGCTAATAGGCAGCTTCAGAATCTCTATAGGTGGCTCTTCTCCTGTTTTCTACAAAATGACAGCAAAGTAATGCAAACACACAAAAATATGAAAAAAACAAGTAAAATGAGGCCTAAAGCCCCACGGTGGGCGCCATTCGTGTGTGAGAAATTACACCTTCATGAAATTAGGATTCTAAACTACAATTCTATGGAAATAAATACAACAATTTAATCTAAGAATTGCAATTAAATCCATGACATCTCATGGTTCCTGATCTAAGCTTTGTTAAGAGAGATCTTAGCCTTAATCTCTCTCAAGGACAATCCTAGAATGAGAAATCTAAAGATAAAATTCCTAGATCTAGCTCAAATTCTCAAGATGATATGAAATTCTAGCTCAAAATGCTCATGACATGCTCCTCAAATCAACAATTGCTTCTACAATTGATAAAGTGCTTCTCAATTGCTCAAAAAATGCCTATAATGGGGATGCTTTGCACTTTAATTTCTAGGATATCAAATGCATAGAAAATGGCTTGTATTTATAGAAAATTCCCAAGGGTAGAGGTTAGAGTGAATTAACCATGGGTTAATCCTTGGTTGAGTTTGATCCCTCAAATGGTTTCAAATGGGGGGACCATTTAAATGGTTGTCCTCAAAGGGTGGGACAAGAAGACAAAATACTCAATTCTCATTGGTTGATCAAATTGAGTTGAAAGAAATTATGATTTATTTAATTCAATCATTTAATTAAATTAGCCATGTAAGGGTGAATGGGTTGGATTTGATTTTTGATTTAAAACTATACAATTAATTGATTAAAATCAATTATATAATTTGATTGATCCCTTTTAGGCTTAAATTTTATTATTTGATTTCATGTTTATTTAATCCTTTGATTTTAATTTTATTTTGTCCAATTTCCTTAATAAATTTCCATTTAAATGATTTTGATCCATTTTGATGAGATTTAGGGCAATTGGCTTAGATTTGCAGATTTGGATGATTAAGATACACCTAGTCAATTTTAGGTGTCTACATATACATATCATACATGTTTTATAATCTCCCCACAAGTCACATTTACCAAAGTAAGTGGGGTAGTCTTATACATTCATGGTGTCTTCAAGGCAATTGTTGATTGCACACAAATCCCCATCTAAGAACAGTCAAAACAACTTGGCTTCCCCTGCCTTAAAACTTCACAAAAATGATATAAAATTGCATGGAAATGATTAAAGACTCAAACCATAAATATTTCAAACCATTTACAGTCACGTTTGCATTGGAATGAAGATTTTTAAGAACACCAAAAGATGACTATGTCCTCACGGCAGAGAGTAGGCAATTTGCAGAGAATTAATGTTTATTTATTTGAAACTTCATTACAAATGTTTCCTTCACACACAAACATGAGTAAAAAACTCCTAAGACTCCTCCTCTCTCTCATTCCCACTAACACTATGCAAAATAGCCTTTTCCATTCGGTTTAATAGTTGCAACTTCTCTTCCAAACAGACAATAACCATTAATTGATTGTTATGTTTAAGTTTATATTGTTGTCAAGTTGACAACATAGTTGTCAACTTGACAAATCTCATTATTTATACATTTATATCGACCTTGCAAAGCATTTTAGGACTATATCCTAACTCTAAACACCTTAAACCCTCACTTAATCCTTTTAGGCTATATTTTGCCAACCTAGGAAATATTAAATTTTTAGGCACTTTTGTGCATTTGAAATCACATAATGGCTCTATTTGCCAACTTAAAAACATTATGGACCTTATATGTCATTAAACACTTCATCTACCCTAGGATCCTCAAGTGACCCTAAGGTGCACTTCTAGCCCCAAATGCCATCAAGGCTTACATCATTTGATCTCATTACAAAATAATCAAAACATAATCAAAACACCAAATATGGTCTTATTACATTCAAATGACCCATCGTGGTCATGTTTATCCTTCACTCCCCCTAGGATATACTCAGTGACCCTAGTGTTCCTCTAGGCCCTTAGGCTTGGCCTTGGTGCTTCTGCACCAGAGGGAGAAGGGATACATGGATAAGGGGGAGGAGGAGAGATGAGGTATCTAGAGAGAGACAAGGGGGATGGAGATAGAGATGAGCTAGAGAGAGAAAGAGGATAATTAGGGAATAGACAAATATGGTGATTAGGGAAGGAAGAGGGGATGAAAGATAGAGAGAGACTCTTAAGTATTCCAAAGGGGTCCTAGGATATGTGTTAATGGGTCCTAAGATGTTTTAAGAGGTCCTAGCTGTCATAAGTGCTCCTAGAGGGCCTAAGATACATCAATGGGTCATATGATGTATTAAGGGTTCCTATATGTCTTAAGGGATCCTAAGGTCTCCTCGCACATGTATTAACATTTCCTAGGATACATTAATGGTTTGTAGGAGTATTAAGGGGTTTTAAGGGGTCCTAGGTATCTTAAGAGGTCCTACCATACACTAATGGGTCCTAAGATGCCTTAAGGGGCTCTAGGTGTCATAGTTGGTACTAAGGTTCTCTAGCATGTCTTCATAAGGTATCGTAGGATGTATTTAGGGGTTATAGGTGTCATAAGTTGTCTTAAAAGGTCTTAGAATAGTTTAACATGAGTATATATAAATATATATATCCATAGTCTAAGCTATGGAGGCTATACTTTCTTTGATAGACTTGGCATTTGTATCATTGTATAAAACCCTTTGTGCATCACCCCCCTACCATGCTCCTCTTGTGGTGGGAATTTGGCACTCTTTTTTAATACACATGTTTTATTTTATTTGATAGCTCTCAAGTTATTTAGAGTGAGAAGTTTGCAGTTTGTATAACAATATATAGCTAGGAAATCAATTCCATTTCCATATATATAGTCGGGAAATGAAGTTTTTAATCTCCTCTCCTTAAAATTCCCTTGGAGTTAAAAATATTTTTATAAATTATGGAGCCCCTAAGAATAGAATAAAAAAGAAAAGTATTAACCTCTTCATTCCTCACATTTGTTTTTAATCTAAATCATGATAGTGCACTAACTCTTAGATTCTTTCATGAGCCCCCAACCAATCTTAGCAAACAAAGCCTCATTATTCATGGAATATGGATATTTCTAATTTAAATCTCCCATATATTTTATGGTTATCCCAACTGAAAATGGCTATTATCCTCTTTTCCTCAATCCCTAACTAAATAAATCTCTGTATAATTTGTTCATTTTTTTAACAAAATACTTTCATATTTATAAAAAAAATAGAAAATAGATTCAATTACATTTGAAATAAGATTTGAGAAGCTGAAAATTGTCTTCTTTACTTAATAATTTTCCTTTCTACCCCAACAAGATATCTTTCAACTCATTTTAGAAAACCTTTCTAAAAATCAGAAATAACTTTCATAATTATTAATGAGTTTCAAGATAGGTTGTCAAAAGATAAGCATAAATATGACCCAAAATGACTATTATTGTTTTAGAAAAAAGTAAATATGGATTTTATCATAGTTAATATACTATCCATAAACAACAACATAATCTTCCAAAATATGCTTCCAATACATGGCTTCAATAATAGAGGCCATACCAAACAAGATATTTCATCAACAAACTGTTGGATAGCTAAAGGAAGTAAAGAGGAATAAACTTCCTTTAAGGATCCTCATCCTTATCATGTTGATATTTTGGAAAACCACTTTAGTTACTAAAATGAAAAAGTATGGAGATAAAGGCTACCCCTACCTAAAAGCACTATCATTATTGAAAAAACCTTTTGGGTTATAATTAATTATGTTCGTAAGCATTTATATTCGCATAATGAATTGAAGAAACTGTGTCAATAAAAATGACCTAGCTAGCGGTTATGGTGGGAATAAATGATTAAGAATGATTACAGATTAAGTAAAACATTACATGGTAACTATGGAACATGAGTTGGGTTTTCCATAATTTAGTTATGGACTTATTCTGGCAATGAAGATCCCCTTCTGATAATCATGTTTTGAAGTTGCTTTGGTCTTATATCTCGTCACATGTGGCGTGGGGGATATGGAAAGAGCACAATAACCAAATTTTTAGAGAAAAGTATCTTCCACCTGATATTGTTTTCTGGAAAATCTTCAGAGATATAAAGGAAAATCTCAATATTATCAATGCTCCTTTGGGGGCCAAGGGGAAGGTGAAGTGCAAATATTATGATCATAGGGTGGCTGAAGCTTGGAACATGCAGTTGGATATCTCTATAGCTTTCAATATAATGAATAAGTGCAGATATAACATTGTTTGGATCCAACTTCCTCCTGGTTGAATTAAACTTAACTTTGATGGGGCAGCTAAGGGTAATCCTAGGCCAGTTGGCTGTGGGGGAGATTAGGGATGAAAATGGCATGGTTATTTTGGTAGTGGCACTCCCCTTGAATAGTTAGACTAACCACTGTTACGATTAGGTAATACTTAGAGGGGGGGTGAATCAGTACTACAACACTTAATAAAAATTTTCAACCAATTAAAAATAATCCATAAGCTTGCAGAAATGAAAAGAACATAAGAAAATAACACAGTACTCATAACACCATTATTTTTTGTCAAGGAAAGCCTGGCCAAGGGAAAACCTCGGTGGGGATGGTACCCACAAGCATGCACTAAAGTATAGTGTCTCTATTAGGAGACCTAGCCCTATTAGGAGCTGAATATTACATCGTACAATTCCTTATTAGAGGAATAACAACCTTGTTAAAGGTATACAACACCCTGTTAGGAGCCAACTGAGCATACAACTCTTACAATATAGTTATGTTACAAAATGTTCTCAGTAATGAACAAAACAAGCATCTCTAATGATTAGATAATTCTAGTCATAGTTCTTCTTTGATCTCTATCATCCTCCACTCTTCCATTTGCATAACATATCCAAAACTCTTTTTCACACAACTCTCTAATCGCACAACAAAAGATCTTACATATATATCTTTCTTCTTTACTAAGGCGGCTCTCAAATACAATTATTATATAGTTGGATCTCAATTTAATAAAGAAAATATCAAATGCATATTCAAGGCTCTTACATAATAAAAATATAGGTTATCAACAATCATAATCCAACTCTGATTGCCAGGAGTCCACGTCATACTCCCTGAATCATCGCTTCTGTCTAGCTGCTCTGTATCACTGTTCTGCTGTTGTTTATCTGTCTTCAAATCTCTATAACTTACTGTAAATATCACCAAAAAAAAAATCAATCTTAGGTGGAAGTCACACATACCCCATACTATCTTCCTCTAAGCTCTCTTTCCATAACTCATCGATCTCAATCTTTGATACTCAAAATACCTCTATTTTTTTTCTTCTGTACTTGCCGATTTCAAAGTCACCAAAACTTAACTTTAAAGGAATAGATCAATATGCCAGATGTTGTTCCATAAATGAAAACTAAAAAGTGGATCACATCATACAAAATTGATCACTTTCTAACAATCTCTCCCTTTGGCATTGATGGCAACACTTAACAAAAAAATGACTAAGTGTTCCAACAAAACAAAACAGTCTTTTCTTATACATTATCTTCTCCTCTTCTCCTCTATTTATTTTTCTCTTCTCTCTTCTCCTCTATTCATTTTTCTTTTCTCTTCTCCCCCTTTGAAAACAATGAAAAAGGTGCATAAAAAGTAATAAAATTATGGCTTGCTTACCAATTTTAGAATATCTTGAAAGGAATCTTCCAAGATCTTCAATTTTGTACTCCGTGATTTAAGTAATAGTTGACTAATATGAATTAGTCTATTCAACGCAAATGATGTTGTCTCTACTTCTTTCAACTCTGTAGGCATAGAGTTAGCCAATGATTCTACAGTTTTCTCCATGTTTGATAAGTGGGCTTCAATAATTGATAGCTTAGGAGTGATTAAACTCTTCAGCAAACCAAACCTTGTCAAAACTCTCCCATTCTTAATATCCAATATATTCAGTTTAGTCAAAATTATTGTTACTTCCTTGTCCAATTCCATTACAGATTGTGAAGAGGTCTCACAACTATCCATCATGTTGTTCAAGGTTGCCTTGTCCTTGGCAATAATATCTTCAAAATTCTAAATATGTCTGATAGGGTTTATGAAATAACTAAATAGTTTACTGCCATGTGAAATACAACTCTCTGTATTTGTTGTACTGGTTCTTAGAATTCCCAAGTCCCATGAGATAAACTGGAAAACTTCAAATAGATTCTTCTCTGAGTAATTCTTTTCTACCTTTCCTTTTGCAATCTTCACCAAGTTCTCATTCTGTCCATCAAACGCATCAAGTGCCAAATTCAGGTTCTCTACATCATCTCTATTTTGAAAAATAATAGGTACTGGGAGCAATTTTTTCACAATATCAATTTCTCTAGACATCACCTTGGTCTTCTTTTCACTTTTCTTGTCAGATCTCTCCTTTGCTTTAGTAAGTGTAGTAAAAGCTAATTTTACCAAATCATCCTCATCCATACAATCAACATCCATATCAATATTTTTTTCTTTACTTGCCAACAATAAGGTAGAAGATGTGTCAACTTCATTCTTAACTTCAACATTTGTTGTTTCTTATTTCTGCTCCAATTCTTTTTGTCCTTCTTCCTCAGTCACTGTATTGTCATTATTTTCTTCAAATGGGTCCTTCTCATCAAGTGAAGTTTTAAGAGTCACATGCACACCAAAAACATAGAAATATGGTTGCATATCAACTTCTCTCTTCTTAACACTTTCCTTAGCTATCTTTGAACTCTCTCCCATTCCTAAGGGTGTAGGAAAAGTAGTTGTAGGAAGTGTGGTCTTCTCAAGAATAGTGTTCATTAATATCTGGTCCAGTGCTTTCTGAGTCTCTTCAATAACTTCATCATATTTTCTTGCCATAATCTTCACTAATCTAGTCTTAGTTCTTAATAGAGGTTTCAGATCTTTAAATATTTTATGTCTTTCTTGCATAGAAACTACAGGCAACATATTATCAATTTCTTGGTTTCTGATAGTTTCATCCTCAATCTGTGCTAGTTGTTTCCTAGTCTCCATTCTACCATATAATTCTTCAAGTATACTACCTTCTATCTCTAATAGATTCTTTTTGAAAACAAGTAAATGATTAACTACAACATCCTCAATCCAAAGTTTATCAGTTTCCCCATACCTGTCATAGTATTTCTTAATAGAAACTAACTTCCCTTGCTTGATGGCTCTCTTCTCAATCATCTTCAAGTCAGGTTTCCATATATGCTTGTCACTTTCAGGTTTCTTCTCTTCTCTCATAGTGCTTTGTTCTTCAGGTGGTGAAATCTTTCTGTTGGATTTGGTACCCACTCTAGGAATAATCTTTTTTGCCTGCGAGGTCTGGTGTGGTGGAGGGGAGGTTACATCAATAACCATAGGAGGTGGACTGTCTACCATCACTACTTCAGGAGGTGTAAGGGCTGCAGTAGCAGTACTTGCCAATCCAGAAGACCACTCTTCTAACTTCTTCTTAACTTCCTTCAACTCAAGTCCTCTATTAATCCTACCTTAATACCACATTCGTTCACATTTTTGTATACTTTTCTCTTCCTCAAACTGTTGGTCGGTTCCTCTCTTACTTTAGCTGATTTTTCATAATAGGTTCCCCATCTCTCCTCAGATGTATCTATCTCAAATGCTAGGACATGTTCAATTTTCATAGTTAATACCTCTGAAATTACATCATATCCCATGGGATAACACCATTTCTTCCTTGGTATAACTACCTCAAAGAATACACAATCTGTTTCAACCATGAATTATATTGTATCCTTGTACTTCTCAACTAAGTCTTCAGGTATCTTGTATCTTCCCTTCATCTACCTCTAAAGAATATTAATCATACCAAACAACTCTCCATCAACCCATGTTTTTTTCTATCTTCTATACCTATCAGAAATTTGTATACAGTAGGTATCCCTTTTCTCCAACCACTAGGGTGCATGCCTGGAAATTTGTGCTCAATGTGTAAGTACATATGCATCAATAGTGAACCAAATATGAAGGTCTTCGACCTATCTTTCTTTATCAATTTCACATTCTCCATAAATTTTTGTGCTAACACTTCACATAGATTGTATTTAGTATTCTCTTTCACCATTCTATATGCCATCATGATAAATCATGCAGACATTGAATTAGGTCTACTACTATAGTAGAATTTGTAACCAAGTATCATAGCAATCAATTTTGCATCCTGTTGCACAATGTCACTTACTGACATATCTCGCATGACCCATTTTGAGTGTGTTAGGGTTTCAATTTGCTTCTTCACATGTTTCTCTGCTACAAGATTGATTCTAGTATTATCCAATCCAGTAATCTCATGAATCAATTCACTACAAATCTTCACAGGTTGCTCGCCTATTCAAATAAATTCTCAACAATATCTTAAACCATTCTTCTTCATTGAATTCATATAAGTTCAAAATTTTGATAATGCTCAATTGATCAACTTTTTTGTATTCATCTCTCATAATGCCTTTGTCAGTCATATACTCCATTTCAGTAGAAATTTCATTAATACCCAGTATATCATACTTACAATTAATGTGTGCCCTAATGTCTTCTATGTGTAAAACTTTGTATGATGTCTGATAAAATGCTCCTTCAGGGTCTTCTTCAGTACAAGAATTGAAAGGATATTTCTTGAATATGTATCTAGGTTGATCTAAAACATCATAAATAATAGGTGCATCCATAGCTAGATGATGTAAATACCTCTTACACGCTGAATTCCAAGTTTTTTCTTCAATCAATAACACACGACAATTGTAGGATAGACTGAATCTCTTTTCTCTTTGATTTCCTTAGGTCACTGCTCGTCAAATGGTAAGGAAATAGATAATTATATGGTGCTTTATAGAATGTTAAGTCATTAAAAGTTCACTTTACCCAATACTGTCCAGTTGGCTGTAAATCTCACGATCATGCAATCAGAATCATTCAATGTTGTGCTCTTAAATATATACTCCATGACGATAGCCACAATCATACCTAATCTCGCTAGAGCTCAATCCACAAAATTAGGGGTGGGATATATTATGATATCTTCATCCAATGCTCCCCCTAAGGCCGTGGTCGACCAATTATGTCGATTATGCTTTGTTACCATCAGGCGAAGATCTAGTAGCATCTACTATCTCTCCCTGAACCAATGTCTCACTTGTCTCTTTGACCTTCCATATCTTACCATTGTTGTTATCCTCTGCTTTCTTAAAACAATTGTCAATATCATTCTTTAAATCTGCAACACTCTTATCCATATCATTTCCATTCTTTTGTGTATTCATAGGAGGTGGTACTCTTCTATTGTTTACTCCATTATACCTGCAAAACTTCACTATATGACTTGGATTATTGCATTTTTAACATATAGGAGGTCTTCTTTCTTGATTTACTTGCAGCTTACAATACATCACAATGTGTCAAAGATTATTACATTTGTAGCATGTAGTTTTCACTATAGGTTCTCTTCCATTGTCTTGTCTATATCCAGATTGATTAGGTTTCCTGCATTCTGCTTCCTTGTGTCCATATCCATTACAATTAAAACAATAACCAGAAAAGGTCTTAAAAGGGGCATTATCTTTGCAATCTCTTTTCATGTGTCCAAACTCGTTACAACCAAAGCATCTACCATTGAAGGGTCTAATATGATCTCTAGGTTCTTCAATAGTAGGTTTTCCAATATCAATCTTTGCATCAGATTACTCTTCTTGTTTCTTTAAACAATCAGCTTCATTGAATCCAACACCAGTCATATTACCTTTAGGTTTCTGTCTGTCTCTTTGTTCATTGATAAAATCACTACTAGTGTGAAGTTTCTCAATGTGTTTCTTTGCCTCAACAAGTTCACCTTTTATGATCTGATTGTATTTCTCTAGTTCTAGATACTTGTTCTTGTAGTTGTCAGCCTCATTCTTCATTTGTTCCATCAAAATGTTTGCACTATTCCAAGCATCTTCAATCTTCTTTTTAGCATCCTTTTGTAATTGAATCTCTTTAGTCATGGCTTCATTCTCAAGCTTCAAGGTTTCATTTTCTTCTTCAAGTTGCTTCATCTGATCTGAATTGTCTTTGTCTGAATCTTCTTTTATCTGAACCACAAGATAATGTCTCTAATTTCTAGAAAGTTCAAGTTGGTCTCTAAGTTTCTTTATAAATTTCTCAGCTCTTCGCATGTTGAATCTTAATTCTCCATTCTATGCTTTTGCTATATCAAGGTCTTCAAGTGCATTATCAAAGTTTTCTTGCAAACTATCTAAATCCATTCTGATCTCCCTTAAGCTGTTAGACTTTCTCTCTAAGGGCCAAAATCTCAGATACCAATTGTTAGGATTAGGTAATACTAAGAGGGGGGTGAATCATTATTACAACACTTAATACAAATTTTCAACCAATTAAAAATAATCCATAAGCTTGCATAAATGAAAAGAACATAAGAAAATAACACAGTACTCATAACACCATTATTTGTTGTCGAGGAAACCTGGCCAAGGGAAAACCCCGGTGGGGATGGTACCCACAAGCATGCACTAAAGTATAGTGTCCCTGTTAGGAGACCTAGCCCCATTAGGAGCTGAATATTACATAGTACAATTCCTTATTAGAGGAATAACAACCCTATTAAAGGTATACAACACCCTGTTAGGGGCCAACTGAGCATACAACTCTTACAATATAGTTATGTTACAAAATGTTCTCAGTAATGAACAAAAAAAGCATCTCTAATGCTTAGATAGTTCTAGTCATAGTTCTTATTTGATCTCTATCATCATCTTCTCTTCCATTCGCATATCATATCCAAAACTTTGTTTCACACAACTCTCTAATCATTCAATAAAAGATCTTACGTATATATCTTTCTTCTTTACTAAGTCGGCTCTCAAATACAAATATTATATAGTCGGCTCTCAATTTAATAAAGAAAATATCAAATGCATAGCTGGAGCTCTTACATAATCAAAATATAGTTTATCAATAATCATAATCCAACTCCGATTGTCAGGAGTCTATGTCATACTCCCTGAATCATCGCTTATGTCCAGCTACTGTGTATCATTGTTCTGTTGTTGTCTTTATGTCTTCAAATCTCTATAAATTATTGTAAACATCACCAAAACAAAATTGATCTTAGGTGGAGGTCACACATACCCCATACTATCTTCTTCTAAGCTCACTTTCTTTAACTCATCAATCTTGATCTTTAATACTCAAAATACCTCTGTATTTATGCTTTTGTACTTAGCTGATTTTAGAGTCACCAAAACTTAACTTTAAAGGAATCGATCAGTATGTAAGATGTGCTGCCATAAATGAAAACCAAAAATTGGATCACATCATACAAAATTTATCACTTTCCAATAACCACATGGTTGAATCCATAGGAGCTTTCCAAGGACTTAACCTAGCCCAAAAACTAAATTTTAAAGATGTATGGATTGAAGGGGACTCAAAGAATATAATTCAATTCCTAAATAGTAGCTACAAGTCCTCTTAGACTATTGAAAAATGGAATAATAAATCCAAATATATTATGCCTCTTTTGAGAATTGCATTATATCCCATACTTACCGAGAAGGAAATATGGTTGCTGACTATTTTGCAAACAGAGGTGTTCAAAGTAAGGAGTGTATGACATGGAGAAGGGAGACATGCTGGATGCTGACATCACTACCCTTATCTTGTATAATAGAACCCATGGAAAAGTTCCTGTGACATTACCAAGTAATGATGACTCTACACATTAATAAGAGGTGTGGTGAGCTTTCTGTTTGGAGGGACATCCTTCCCAAATTTTTAGTATGTGTTGATGGATCTAAGGTGAGATTGAGTCATTATGCCTCACATTCTTTGGGAATTTTGGGACTTTTCCTAGACATTTATTTTTTCATGGATTTTTATGCCATTTCATTTTCTGCAAGTCCTAGTGTATTGATCAGTGGAAAATGAATAGTGATAGGCATCGTGTGGAGCCTATAGACTATGATAAGTGGAAGAAAAATTTGACTATATGGAGGATTCAGAAGAGGGGAGAGTTGGTTCCCTAATTGGAGAAACTTCATGGGTGGAATAAGAATGTCACTAAGTATTTCATCGATCACTAGAAGTATGGTAGCAGTACATTGCATGGGAGAAAGGTTACAATTGATTAAAATATGATAGCTGAGGTAGCTGGTTTATCCACTAAAGGAATGAAATTCTATAGGGATAGGAAATACTCCCAACTGGCAGTGCAAAAATTCCCTAACTCTGAGAAGGAATGGGAGGAGCTTTGGCAGAAATCCAAGAGTTTCTATAAAACTACAATTATCAAATCTATTTGGAGGTATTTTTAAAGTAATTATAGAATACATAACCCTAGATGGGAATTTTACAAGGGCCTTTGGCCACCATTTTGTCTTTTTGAATAATTTCAGGCATCATACTTAAGTCTCTTTTCCATACTTCTTGTTGTCCTCTCTTAGTGCTAGTATCAATGATCATAGCGAGAATCTAGATAAGTATCTGGTGTTGCATGAGGGTCTTCTTGTTATTATCAATGATCACTTTAGGTCTCTCCCCGCCCCTTTAAATTTAATTTTGGTCTCTTATGGTGATGCTACTAGCGTGGGTGGGTCTAGTGGATAGTCTGAGGATGAAGAGTATACTGATTTAGAGGATGAAGAGGTTATTCCCTCAAAAAAACCTAAGAGGGATGTTCAAATTAGACCTAAGCCTATTGCAAAAGGGAAGGTCAAAAAGAAGATTGTAGTCTCTTCTAAATTAACCTTTGCTAACACAGAGAGTGCAGGTAAGTCTGTTTCCCCTCCCTCTAAGTTTTCATAAAAAAAAGGGAAGGATCACAAGAAAAATTCTATGAAGAGTCTAGAATTGGTTGCCCACTCCCATCCTAGCAAGGTAATTATTTTAGACCTTCTTCCTCCCCTTTCTGAAGCTCTCATGGTAATTTTGAGGTTGGTACCGAGTCTCCCCAAAACCCCAAAGTTGATTCTCCTTACTTCAAGTCTGATTGTGAGCAGCTATCAGATGTTTTATGTATAGAAAAAGACAATTCTATTGACTCCTTCAGAATGTTCAAGTGGGTTTTCCATGAGGTGAAGGAATTCCAGGTCAAACAAAGATATATGAGAAGTAAGTTGGAAGTATTGGAGTCCTCTAAGCCCAGAGTTATAGGTGGTCATGTTGTTGGGCAGGTTACTACTTCCATCACCCAGGGTCAATAGGCTGGTGTTTCTTAGTGGACTGAGATTGAAAAGAATTCTATTGTAATTGATTTCCTCAACAAGACTCTCGATGCCATTGAAAAGCTCAAGAAAAATTATGGTGAGAGGCTATCTCAAGATGAAGATAATGCCAAGAAAGTCCAAGCTTCTCTTCAGACCATTATGAATCAAAGTCACAAAATCATTAAGAGTATTTATGAGATAATGAAGATTATGATGGAGAACCTAGACAAAGTGCAACAAGAGAAGACAATGGTGGATCTTGATGTTGATAATGAGAAAGGCCAAGGGGACACTGGGCCCATAAAAAGGACTAGGGATAACCTCAAAAGGAAGGCTCAAAATCCATCTCCTGAGCTACAAGAATTGAAGAAGGAAGCTTTGAACACGAGTCAATTGGAAGATGAGGTCGCAAAGACCCTCAAGAATTTTGTGTAGCTTGTGGTCCTCTTTTCTAGTTTTTTGTCATGTTTTGTGTTTTTTGTTGGTTTTTGGTTGTTGCTCTTCATGTCTATCTTTTGTGTAGCTTGTTCTATTTTTTTTGTTGGAGGTTTCTTTCTATATTTGATTTTCTCTAAGAATATATAGTAAAAAGGGTTTCGGGTCCCTTCAAAACCCATTTTTCCTATAATAAAAAACATTACATGATAATGGATGATAGTGGAAGAGTAGTTTTTGATAGAAGGTTTATATACCCCTGACATCCTAGGTAACAATGATTATGGTGAGAATGAACGATTAGCAATGGTTGTAGTTTAAATAGAATATTACATGGTAACCAAGGTTAGTAGAAGAGTAGTTTTTCATAGAAGGTTACATCTATATGAAAATATTGTTGTGCAATTCATATTTAATGATTCAATTTTTTTCAAGCTTCATGTATTGTCTTTTGCAAATAAATATTATTAGAAGATATATGTTGTAAATACAATTCAATTGAAAGGCTTATCCTTTGGATAGAAGTAAATCAGTTTGATGCAATTCCTAGTGCATGTCCAACATTTCAGCAAACAACAATAATAATGATATCTTCAGTAGAAGGTGCAAGAGCAGTCCATTATTAGCTCACTTTTATTGTACAACAGAGTCAATATCTATTAAAGTATTAATTCTAAATATATATCTTAATTAAAGAGCTAACTGTTGTTGTTAGCAATCAGAAATAATATTTCTAGAATGATTTGTACTAATTTTTAGTCTTTTATATTGTTTCGGTACTTGAATGATAATTGTCTATGATCATTATTGAAAGTTGCAGTTGTTCCATGTAAAATTTAGGAAAAATACTATTTAAATTGGTATTCTACCATGTGTTTGGGAAAATATTTATGAGCTAGATGTGAAAATTAGTAAAGTATTTAAAAAAAATCTTGATAGAGATATTGCAAACTGCAAATTGAAGTATCTTCTACTATCTTTTGTAATTTAAAATCACGTGTTTGAAGTTGATACATCTATTTTCAATAGTGTGTGTAATGTAAGAATAAATGGCAAACGAATTGTTGAAATTCAAGATTCGTGAGAGTTTCTTTTCAACTCTTATAGTCATGATGATTCAAGAAACAACATGAAGTTTTCAAAGTCTGTGATACTAATATTGAATTTTTCTATTTTTTGCATCATTATTTCAGATCATATTCTATAGTTTATCATCAATATTTTATTTTTTCTTTCTAACTTTAATTCATCGAGATAATGAAATATGAAATGAAATACAGATACTACACAGTTAAGATCCAAAAGATTGACTTGAAATTTTAGAAACACAATTGTTTCCCAAATTACTTCACTTGATATTAATACTACGACTAATTCCTATAATAGAAAAGAACCACAAAGGCTATAAATGCATAAAATATAAAAGTAATACTTAGTATACAGACAATCTTGGATGCCAACAAAGTTGGCTTTTCATGGCGAGGAGGGAGTTTGTGTGATTTAGTAGTGAAACAACTTGTGAAGAAGACAATCCTAGGCTCTAAAACATGAAACACAATTCTCCTCTTTTAACTGCCCACTACTACATAAGCAACTACAAAAGACACAATTATGCATATATTTGCACATGAAATATCAAATCAAGGCTACAAAGAAAACTAAAAAGAATTTAATTTGAAATTTGACATTTATAAAGTCAATTAATTTCTAATGCATAGCTTTATGATTTATCTATATTTATTATGAGAAATTTTTTTTGTTTATATTGTGGCTCATTCAATTTGGGAGTGGTGGTTGATTCTTATATAGGAAAATTTTGATCTTATGGTTGGATTTATATACAGTCAAATAATATTTGCATCCTGATTGGTATTTTGTTACCAGGATGCAACATTCAACATTCTATAATCTTTACTTTTATTAATATAAATTTTTTAATTAGATTTGGTCACTTTTATAAAAAAAAAAAAAGAGTCAACTAATTAATTGGTAAATAATATTTCTAAACAACATTATAGGTAATGTATTGATTAGAGATGTGGTGAACTCCTATAGTCTATTTCCACAGTCCATATTAGTGCCCGTAAGTATTTATGAATTAGACCATTCATAATTTGTTATCATTAACATTTGGGATCTATTCCAAACAATGACGATAATAAATCATACATGATTTAATTCATAAGTACACGATTTAATTCAGAAGCATTACTCAATAGACAGGTTTTTTCTATAATACTATATAGAGTGAATTTTTGAGTAATGTTTTGATATTTGATTAATGACTCAAATGTTGCCCAAAAAAGAATTAGTGAACTAGGTCACTCAACATAGAGAAAAGGAAAATAGAGGAAAGATTCTCTTAGGATCATATTGCATCAACATGCTACACATCCAATTGGATTTGAGTTTTGAAAAGAAAATGATAAGAAACCCTATCATAGGATTTGGAGATATCACATTTTAGCACCATACCTTGTTTGGACTCTAATCCATAGAGTGAATAATTTCATTGGTAGTCCTAGTAACATCTAGGATTTTTCTTCTAGGGATAAATCTTTTTGTATTATTAGAAATCATCTAATTCAAACACTAATATTATTTAGAACATATTGTATATGGTGTCGCAAAGACTAATAGATCTAGACTTAGCAATAAACGTGCCACATCTTTCTTTCTAAGGAATAAGAGTAATACAAGTGTTATTTATTTTCTTTAGCATATTCCCAATTCTAAAAAGATCCTAGGCTATAATAGTGACATCCATCCCCATGATATCCCAAAAATCTAAGAAAAAATCTAAAGGGAAACCATTAGGCTTAAAGCCTCATAGGATCCAAAAGAGAAAATAATTGCCTTACCTTCCTTGTTAGTGACTAGCTTGGAAATTTGGGAGTTAGATCATCCTTTCATAGGATCAATGTAACCCTTTCCATCAATTGAATAGCAATATGGGTGACATTGTGATTTTTCATTTAGGAGAAACTAGAAACATCTTGAAACCAAATGACCCAACTTCTCATTAGTAAAACCCTCTATCGTAGTTTCTTCTAGAAATTTGGTGATGGTATTTGTCTTTCTATTATCTAGAAAATATTGGTGAAAAAAGAGGTAATTCCATCCCACTTTAAGTCATTAAACTTGACTTTTATTTTAAGAAAATATCCTTGATTTACATATGACCCTACTTGTGTAGAAGAAGATGAAGAGGTTGCAACAGAAAGTGAGATCACAAAAAAAGAAAATGTTACAAAGGAAGGTAAGGTTGTAGTAGCATGTCTTTTTGAAGGTATATAGTAGGGGCATGTATAAATGAAAGCATGGAAGAGGAGAATAAAGATGAATATGTAGTAGAAGTTGTGAAATATGCTTTGGAGAACATGAAGGAATAGGGAGAAGATAATGCAATAGAGAGTAGATATGAGGAGGTTGCATTTGACAATAAGGGCCAAATGTTATGGAAAAGGATGTTGAAGAAGAGGTATGTATGGATAAAATAGTAAGAGTGGAGGTGGTGGGTGTGGAAAAAGTTACAGAGTGTATTTGGTGGAGGAGGTTAGACTTGGGTCAATTGAATCCCATGAGGAAGTGAAGAGAGGTTGAAGAGATTGAACAGAAGAGGAGAATTGTGAAAGAAGTGTTGGATGGAGGAGGTTGTGGCTATTGTGGACATGGGTCCATTGGAGGGAAGAGGAAGAAGGAACAAACTTGGTGGAGATGAATGACCTATGTCTCAACTAGAAGCTAGAAGAGGAGGAAGAAGATTTCTAGCATACCTAAAGTAGTATTAGGGCCTAATGTAGGTTGTTTGCAACCTAATAGAATAGTTCTACTACTTAAACCCACTTTTTAAGCCCAAAATCACAAAATTTGTCACTTAACATCTATGATACATGAGAATTTGGTTAGACAAGCCATCAACATCAACTCCAAAAAAAATCAAGTTTTATTTTATAATTTTCATTATTTTCAGCTAGTTTTGTGTTCGTTTTAACAGCCATATCTAGAATAACTTTGGCCCATTAAATGGTTTAATTGATATTCGAAGTATAAAATTTGTAAAAATAACCAAAATATCAGCCTAGTTATAATGTATTTGCAAACTATTGGCTCAATCGATCGACGAATCTGATCATTAAGAATAAAGTTCGTTGAAATTAAGTTCACTCAAACACTTGGCTTCTTCTATTTTGGCAAATTATTTTGTTTGTGAACTCCTCAGATTGGAGAAAGGTGAGTTTTTCTAATTCCATGTTTCTATCAAAACAGTAGTACGTCGAATGCTAAAGTTGCCGACATGGAGTCCAAAGAAAATCACAGGTTAAACGGTTTACCAAAAATATGAAATCACCAAAAAGACCAAGTTTCTTTCACTTTCAAAGTTGAAAATTTGTGAACTTCTTTGGGGGGGGTGGGGGGGTGTCATGGAGTTCCAAAGTTGTCAAGAAGAATATGAGATGAATTTTCATGAGAATTAAATGTTTTCAGGTGGTGAAAGAAGAAGAGGTGAAAGACAACTATTTAGTTCCAGAATAAGAGTACAAATGTTTCAAATTTTTAGTTGGTGTAATAGGGAGAGGAAACAATAGGTGGTAGAGGTATCAATATGTGTTATAGTAGGTGGATAAAAATAGATCTTATAGTGGTGTGAAAATATCATTTCAATGCTTATCCTAAAAAAAATCTCTAGTTTTTAAAAAACAACTAATCATGTGATATCACATCAACATACCATTAAACATGACTCAGTGCACACCTATTGGTCTTATCACCTTTTGGGACCACTTTGGACACCTTCACAAAAATGCATGCTAATGTGGCATAATATTTGACCATATGGACTTGAAAACAATTATTTTAAGTAAGAGACTTGACAGGTAAATTGATGTACGAAGTTGGGAGTAAATTGAAATGTCCACATAAGATTTTGAGAAGTGTGAAGTTAAGGTGCACACGTTCTAGGCCCTCTCCCCTAATAAAGGAAAACCAATATGCAACAAGAAGGGGTCTTTGGACATAGTAGATAGAGAGGCATAAATTGTCTTTTGGACAATAATAAAGAAGAGTAGCTTGCGGAGTAGGTGAGAGTCGGAACAAGAGGAAGTTAGATAAAGAGATAAAGTTATGCACACAGGTTAAATATGTAGTTAAATGGTGCCACTAATTCCATAAATATGAATAGTAAATTATTTTTAATATTGTTGCACAAGTTATACTTTGTAAGAAATTAATGGGTGCTTTATCTTGTTGGTTGTGTGTGGGTAGTTTAGTAAGACCACTAACTATGACAACATCTTGATATATAATTAATTTAATCATAGAGTGTGCTAAACTATTAGAACAAAAAATATTTTTCGTCGAATTAAGGTATGGTGTTTAACGTACTTATCTCTATGTATGAGGATGGAAGGTAAATCTAATAACATCCTAAAATCTTGAGGACTAGAAAAAAATAATCTCTATTTATACTTATTCTGAAAAATAGAACAATATATCATCTATTATGAGTTGATCCTATTGATCTAGGTTACTTCCATGGATGTTGATATTTATTAACCCACAAAGTTAATCTTAGGTAATTATGCAATTTTGTGGGTAATGATATGTTGTAGCCCTCTAATTTGATCTTGGTAATTGTGCATGTTTGGTCTCTAATTTGTTCAATTCCTTGCTCTACATTAACTACTAAGGATTAGAAATGTCAAAAATATATAGTGGAGATCATTAGATTACAAATATCATGTTCTCTTATATTAACCCCATGAATGGACCAACTTTATGTTCAAGTATAAGTGAGAAAATACATCACTCTTCAGTTGTGAAAATGCTCTAGAACGATGATTCAAAATTGGTCATGTATTCCCACAGAAAGTATTTTACAAATTTTCTTCTAGTAAAAAAGATACACAACGAATCTAAACCATAACAATAATATTCAAAAACCCTTGAATTGATTTGGAACAATACAAATAGGTACCCACATAAAATTAACAATTTATTAACCAAGATTGCAACCAATTACAACAATGTTTGCACAAGTTATAGGTCTATTAAAACATATGATTATTTCTTGCATAAATATGTTGCAACAACAAAAAAAATGAAACATTTTTAACAAATCCTCATCTAACAGACTACGTAGAACTCACTAAAATCTCAATATCTCACACAATAAAAGAAATAGAATATTTCTAGCTTTTGGGATTGATCAAGAACAACAAAATGGATAAAAACTACAACTACTGTTGCTACTGCTACTGCTACCCTACAATAGGAAATGAATCCACAAAACACAAAACAACCATCAAATTGGAAATACACTAACAAACCCTCACCATGGAGACACATCAAAACTTCAATGTTTTGTTCCAAACTAAAATATAAAATCTCTCATTCATGGATTGATTTTAAACCTTCAATCACATAACAAAATTTTACTAAATAATCTACAAAGCTAGTGAGACATATACAAATCCAATGTGAAATTGATGCCAAGAAGAAAATGGATTTTTGTCCATTATCTCTAACTTTTAATGGGTTTTCATCCAGAGAAGGTAATGTAAGAGCTTTAGCTCAAACAAAAACTTAAAGTGATCAAATGAATATATGAAAACTAAAATGCTTGCAAACCATATATTTATCATGTTCTTGGAAAAAATGGGCATCCAAAATCTCAATGCCCCTTATTAGAGAGAAAATATAAATCAAAAATTTATTTTAAATTCTTAATATACCGCTCATGTCAAAATTGATAAACATAAAGTTTTTCTATTAGTATGCAATGAGAAAACAAGTTGTTCAAACCATCGGTTACACTACACCGAAAGTCAGGTTTTCAGTTCAAACTAAAAATGCTAAGATAAAAGAAAATTGATGACACAGGTTTTGCAGTATAAACCAAAGATGATAAAGTGGAACCCGACAGGAGGAAACCGACAGAGGAACCCGACGAGAAAACATAGTGCAAGCTGAGAGAATAGAAGTAGTGCAACCCGAAAGACAGTTCAACCAGGAACACCAAAAGACAGTCAAACTGACTTCAGAGCAAACCGAGCATCAGGCACCGAAAGTCAGTTACATCCCAAGAAAAGTGGATCTGACTTCCATGCCAGATAAAACAATTGTATTCTATCTATAGAGTCTTGATTTGTTTTAAAACCATTACTTAAGGGACAAGCAACATTATTGTAACTGTTTTAATCGGTCTAACTGATTTAAAAAATGCAGACTAGGAGATCAAGGTCAAGTTGTAAACCTGTGATCATAGAGCTAGTTTTGTTATACGTGAAACTTAATTAGGTCAATCTATCTTATAAATAGATGTTGTAATCATTCAATATCATAGATGAGAGGATGAATGTAGCCTACGAGAAAATCTATGGATCAAACTGAAAGTTTCAAGAAGTAGAGCAACAAACGATGAAATTGGTTATCAAGAACCAAGAACAGAGGCTACCGAGCAACAGAGGTATTAATCAATCAAAATAGGTGATACAATTATACATGTGATTTGTAATGGATCTGTAATCAGCAATAGTTAGATTGCATAGACTCAAGTCAATAAGTATTTTTGTCCGCATTCTAACAATTGTAGAAAATAGAAGAAATTCTTTCAAGGAAGGCGGATTTAACAATCCTATTGTAAAGCTCTTAACCGAGTGCACACTAAATAGTGTTGTTAAAGCTCTTAACAGAGTAGACCTTAACTAGTCTCCATAGATACTCCTAAAGGGTAGATCATCAGAAGTGATCAAATTGTAAGCCTTAACTGACCCCTTCCAATCTGTAGATAGTGAAGTTTTTGTGGGCACCATCCCCACCATAGTTTTTACCTTCTAACAAGGGTTTTCTGCATTACCATATCTTGTGTTATGAGTCAATTACTTTCATGAATGTTTCTATGAATATTTACATGTTTGTTAAAGTTAAATAATTGATATATCTTACACAAAGATAATATAGAACAGATGGTTGGTTATACAATTGATTACACAAAGGATAAAGGTTAAAAGAGATAAAAGTTTTAGACGTACTGATTCACCCCTCCCCTCTCAATATAGACTTTCCATTATTTCCAAAAATTGGTATCAGAGCTAGAACTTTTATTTGGAATGCTTAAAGACTTAAGAGAAAATATCATACAATGGAGAAGTACAAACTTGACAAAAGTATTGAGAATCAGAAGCTAGAAATTCAAATACTCTATGAGCAGTATAAAGAAGCTAGAATCAATATGAGATAGCTGTTAGATGAAAGAAATATTATGGCATCTCACTGTAATGAAACAAATTACCAAGAAGAAGAGATACCAGATCTATTTGAGTCTTCAGGATCTACTACAAGAAAAGCATCATATACATTAGAGAAAAGCATCACAAGCCTAAATGAAATCAATCAACAATTGGCTGGACAAGTGAAATCTCTGCAAATCAGTCAAGAGACACAGATGGTAAGAATGATTGATGTCATGAACAATGCTAGACAAGATGAACAAGAGAGAACACTAGCTATTGATCATAGGAGGAAGATTACTGAAAAGCTACAAGAAAAAGAGTCTGAAATACAAAGACTTATAGAACATCACCATGAGATTACAAATCAGATTATTCTTATGAGTGAAGAGGCAAACAAAATTGAATATTGAACTCATTGAAATAATAGAAGCTATCGGTGAGCTAAGGGAAGAAAATGAAAAGCTGAAAAGAGAACTCAAAATTCAGCAGCAACATAATGAGATAATCAAGAGAGCTGAAGAAAGAAATAAAAGAATGGATGATTTTCTTGATGGACAAAGGAGAGCCAACAACAACACTGGACTAGGATATACCGAGAATGGAGAATCGCCTAATCAAGATGATCCAAAGAATGTCTATGCAAACCCAAGACCAAGAAAGATAACATGAAATCACTATGGAAAGAAAGGCCACACATCAAATGTTTGCAAGAGCAAAATGAAAGGTATTCCTAAATCTACATCTTCATTCATAGGAACTTTTTATAAATGTAACAAGAAAGGACATAAAGCATATGAATGTTAATCTAAGATGAAACAACCAAAGAAGGAAACCTACATGGAAAAATATTGTCCTACTTGAAAAATGCATGGGCACACAACTCTTGAATGTTGGAAGAAGAAAAAGCAAGCATGGAAGCCAAAAGGTCAAGAATCTGCCTATCAACCAAATAGAGTCGGTAACCAATATGTATGGGATTACAATACTTGGGAAAATTGTATAGCATGTGGAAGATTTGGTCACATTGCTGCAAACTGTATGAGACAATGAACAAGAAATCCTAGAGGCTGGACTAACCCCAGAATGACATGTTTACATTGTCATAAATTTGGTCATCTCAAGAAAGACTGCAGAGAATGAATGACAGAGACCAGCACCTTTTCCAATGGAAACATCATTAAAGACATCAGGAAGATGAGAAACAAAATGTGGAGGAAATCTACAAACAATGATGAAGCGGGACCGAGCAATGCAATTGGTGACACCTCATCCAATGGATCTGGTGACATCACCACCCCCACCTAAGTAGAACAGGTAAGTATAGAACTGCATTATACCAAGTCATATTTTGCATCAGTTCCATTATACATAGTTGAAATTCCAAATTAGCATGATTATAGATGCACTATGGTATTGCTTGTCAAGTTTTGTGAAAACTATTTCACCGGTTAATACATACCAAAATGCATCGGTATACATACAAATCTAAGGTGTCTTCACTTACCGAGAATAATCAGTTAACATGTAAAAGCTAAAGTTGCTAGTGTAAACTGAGATGCGTCGGTAATCATGTGACTTGACAAGTTGTCTTCGCCATACACCAAAACCCGTTAGTAAAAGAAACAAGTTAAAAGACCGTCTGAAGCATCACATTGTCACCGAGAGGGAAGTTAGTGTTTCAACCGATGACTCCGTCTTCACACACCAAGGATTTTCATTCTTCACCAGCGATTTGAGCGAAGCAACCAGAGCGAAATTAGAGCAAGAAGCGATAGCATTACAGAGCAACTCCAACCTAATTCAAAGCACTCCAAGAAGATCAGTTACAACTACAGTGGTTAAAGTAAGTACCAAGCATAACCAAAACTCTATTTATCATCTATGAAAAAGCCGTAATGTCAGAAACAATGGCGACCACATCTAGAACTACTAAGCTGAAGAGTATTAAGAAGAACCAGGTCAAACTTATCAAGAATAGTACATGTGAGGAACCACATTATAAGATATGCCCATAAGTTGCCTCACAATCGAACAATGTTGGAGCATTCTCACGAATACTAGCTAGGGTTCTTGTCGTCAAAGATGTGTGAGCATATATACATTGCAAGATTGCAGAGATTGGCGATGTGGAGGTTGAGAAATCTTTCAAGGAGATATGAAAAGAGGATGGTACTATCAAGGCTGAACACAAGCACATCGAGGTAAAAGGGCTCACAAATTCCCTAGGGTTCCCAAAGGAATTCAAGACCGAATGGATTCAGTTAGTACTAAGTAGGATACATGACAGAAATTTTTGGCTGGATGAGCCTAAATCAATTACCAGAGATGTAATTCACGCTGTCATAGGTTATCCAATAACCGATAAGGTAAAGGCATTGAAGCACATGCCTAAAGATGAAATTGAGAAGAATATCGAAGCTACATGGGATGGAAGAGGACTAAGAATATCCACCATCAATGATGATGAACTAAAATTTGGAGCATGTGTCTTAGGATACAAGTTATTTCAAGCTAGTAGGATGAACAACATTGCATCTGGAGCAGTGGATACAACCTACAAGATTGTGAAGAAGGGAACTCAGTTGGATCTATCAAAAATTCTACTCAAGACGTTAGAAGAGAACCTACAGACAATCAAAAATGCAAAATCAAATTCATGTAAGTTTGGTTCACTTATCATGAGCATATTCTTCTACTTCTAAGAATCATTTCCATTAATAAGAAATGTGCAATGGGACACAATAATACCTTACTCGTTACACACTCAATAGGGAACCGAACCATGACCTCTGACACCTTTTTTCCTATTTTGGGCGGAGACCTAAAGCATAAACGTTCATCCCAGAGTATTGTTATTGGGTCCGTATCACTCTAATGAATTCTTCCCTTGATGTATGCTCAGTATCTGCCTCATTACCATAACATCTCTCCAAAGGTCTCTCTCCAAAAGAATCTCCCCTCTATATCTGAGAGAGAGAGAGAGAGAGAGAGAGAGAGAGACTCCTTTGACTGGAGAAATCTGTCAAAGGAAAGCATTGCAAGAAAAGCTAAAGAAGCAACACTTAGACTCCTTAGTATTGGAGAACAAAAGGGACATTTTGAGTCAGATTGTTCCCGAAGTTGATGTTGATCACAATGCCCCCATTCTAGATCAACTTGTCATCCTCACCGAAGCAATCACAATGCAAAATGTTGATGCAGAAAAGGCAATTAAGGAGCGAGTAGAGTAGAAATTTCAATACAAACTGACAGAAAAGATCAGCCAAGAAGTGGCAGAGAATAAGGTAAAGCTTTCAAAATTATTAGATCAATTAGATCCAATCATAACTAAATTTGTTTCCTTAATATAGAAGTTATGCACTTTAGAAAAGTTTACTAAGGATAACAATGATAATATAGCAAAGATCAAATTTGATCTAACTACAAGTGCACAGAGTCTAACCACTGATGGAAATGTAATCAAATTACATTATGAGAAGATCATTGAGATAAAATGGTTAAGATGGGAACTTTGGGAAGCAGAGTCACAATTCAGAGAGGAGGTTACCAAGATTCACTCCACACTATTACGAAACCTCACACTTCTGCATACTCACCTAAGTTCAGCTAGGCAACTTATTGCCACCCCTGAGATGTATGTAGTAGACAACATCTATGACATGCATGCACATATAACATTAGAGCATATGGCTCTTGATCATTTAAAGGAGAAATGGGAGAAGATGATGGAGGAAATGTAGTCCTCATACTCCCATATTTTTGATAAGCTATAGGTATACACCTTTTCCCTTACTATCAAAAAAGGGGGAAAAGGAAATATGTACAGAGACAGAGCATATAGTACTGATAAGGGAGAAAAGTGAAATGATATGTACAAAGAAGAGAAAAGGATAATAGAGTACGAAGGAGAAAAGGAAAAGATAGTATAAAGACAAAGTGTACATACACACTATACTATACTGACATATGCATAGGGGGAATCATGAAATGACTAAGGTAATATACAAGTGTTCATGCTATAAATTTTGATAGTATTCTGCACATATCAGTTTTTGATACTAATGTCAAAGGGGGAGATTGATAAACATAATTTTTTTCCATTAGTATGCAATGAGAAAACAAGTTGTTCAAACCATCGGTTATACTACACCGAAAGTCAGGTTTTCAGTGCAAACCGAAAATGCTAAGCAAGGAGAAAACCGACGACACAAGTTTTGCAGTATAAAATCAAAAAGTGCAAACCGAAGATGATAAAGTGGAACCCGACAGGAGGAAACCGAGGGAGAAAACATAGTGCAAACCGAGAGAACAGAAACAGTGCAACCCGAAAGACAGTTCAACATACAATTATACATGTGATTTGAAATGGATCTGTAATTAGCAATAGTTAGATTGCATACACTCAGGTCAATAAGTACTTTTGTCTGCATTCTAACAAGTGTAGAAAATGGAAGAAATCCTTTCAAGGAAGGTGGATTTAACAATCCTATTGTAAATATCTTAACCGAGTGCACACTAAACATTGTTGCTAAAGCTCTTAACAGAGTAAACCTTAACCAGTCCCCACGGATACTCCTAACAGGGTAGATCATCAAAAGTGATCAAATTGTAAGCCTTAACCGACCCCTTCTAATATGCAAATAGTGAAGTTTTTATGGGTGCCATCCCACCACAATTTTTACCTTCTAACAGGGATTTTTTGCGTTACCATATCTTGTGTTATGAGTCAATTACTTTCATGAATGTTTCTATGAATATTTATATGTTTGTTAAATTTAAATAATTGATATATCTTACACAAAGATAGTATAGAACAGATGGTTGGTTATACAATTGATTACACAAAGGATAAAGGTTAAAAGAGATAAAAAATTTAGAGGTACTGATTCACCCCTCCCCTCTCAGTACACACTTCCCATTATTTCCAACAAAAATGACCTATCACTTGAATACATTAGCTCTACATATGTAACTTCGTGTTGGATCCATCAATGATTCCTATCAAAGGTGTGAAAAATAACTAGAAAATAGCTTCTAAGAATTACATCTCATCCAAAATCCACATTGACTTTCTTGTGTCAATAATAACCATATTTAAATATAATTATTTCTAATTAAATATTATATCTAATTATTTTTAAAAACACAATAAAATATCTTTACTTAGAATCAAATATATTAGTTAACTAAAAGATATCAATAGATAAATATTCTTACCAAATTAATTTTCTCGATAGAGGACATGACAATTGGGTTTCTTTTAGAGATCCAAATAAAAATATTCCTAGAGCGATGTTCCTTACAATATGTAGGATATTTATAAAAATTATAAAATATAATAAATACCACTAAATGTCTTTAAATACCACTACATAACAGTATAAATCACATGAAATGTGAACTAAGTCAAGTTATGGTAGGAAAGGAAGGAGCGAGAGTTGACAATATTTTGAATTTAAAATATAAGATTTATTTTCATATGGTGTGGTATCAATTTCCGGGTGCAAGTTTGAGCCAAGACAACAAAATACAATGCCAAAGTGGAGAATGAAAATCTAGATATAAGGGAAATAATAAATGTTAAGTATGAACAAATATGTGTAGAAAAGAGATGAGGTAATGTCAAATATGTGGGAACATGTGGAGGTGTGGATATGTGAAGGATCAATGAATGACCCTAACTTCACTCAAGGTTGTGTCATTTTCTGGTGTGTAGTTACATTAAATCATTCTAGCAAAATAAGTCCAAAACTAAATGAGCATACAAAATTCAACATTACAAGAAGAATGAAATTATTTATGTAGTTAATAATTTTTAGGTGATCTATTATGATGATGAATAGATATATGTTTTAATATAGGAAAATATAGAAAAAATCTAAATTAAAATACTAATATCACCCATCCAATCATATGAAAAAATGAACTTTTCTTAGGCTCGGCCTAGGGTAATTATTTAGATTCATATGAATACGTATGTATTAACTTAGATCAATAATTGGTAAGTACCTAAAATAATTGATATTTTGATTACTTGCAATAAATTAAATATGGTAATATAAATAGAAACAAAGATACTTAGCTCTATCACTAATGTTAAAAGATAAATGTAGACATTGAATTTGAAACCTTTCCCAATAGTTGAAGATTTTTTTTATAAATACCTTGATAGGATTATAGGTTTTTCCTAAGGGAACATGTTATCCTAGGTCATCTTATGGAAATACATATGAATAATTCAAAACATTGAGATCTTTATGTGAATGCTTCTACAATGCTTGTGTATAACTAGACTTATTTTAGTACTTCAATCAAATGGTTTTTTCTTCTTAGAATGTGATATAGGATCATGAATATTTGATGTGTAAAATGAATGCATTGAATGTCTTTGCATACAACCGAATGTAGTAAAAAATCACACAAAAATGTACTTAGTTGGCCTTTGGAAGGAAATGTTGAAATTTGAATTTTTAATCTTGAGATTAAAAATGTATGCATAAGCTATTTATATGAGACAAAAATTGGGAGAATGTATAGACATGTGCAAACATATGAGAGAAATAAGGCCTAGGTGTGTAGGAATGTGCGAAAAAGGGTAGGTGAATATGAATATGTGAATCATTCAAATGAGCTAGGAGATAAATGTATAGGTGGTGATTATTTTTAGGATAAAGTGGATGTGATCATTTCAAGGTTAAGGTGAATGAGAAGAGGCATATATGTGGATGGATAAAAAAAAAGGGGGAATAAGCCCAAAATCACCAAAGACTGTTACATTTATCATTATGCATATATATCAAGATATTTACTCAGGCACAAAACTACATCAAAAATTGCATGGCTATGCAAATTTTACCATTACAATAATATAAGATGGTTTTCTTTACACTATCATGTAAAAAGAAATTACTTTGATACCTAAATATCTAAATTAATTTGTAATATTTGAGTTATACATATACACATAGCTTCATGTTAATATTTTGTATAATAACTCTATGCAAAAGTAAGCTTGTGCAAATTCTAACGTCAATCTTAACTACATTTAGTAGCTCTTGTTCCATTTATATTCAATAAGAAGCTCAAAAAGGTGTAAGGTGTAGATTCATTCCAAGGAGTTTGGAGTGCATTTTAGAGAGCATCCAGGGTGCATCTATACCATCTCATACAAAAATAACAAAAAAATGTAGCCTCCTGAAACAATTATTTTCTATGATGAAGAACTTGTACTCTTGAAAGAAAGGTAACAAGTTGAAATTTTATTGCAGATAGGATATGTAGATATTGTATTTGAAGCACAATTAGATTTCTCCTACATACGAATAATATAAGATAGTAATATATATTGTATACCACTTATAAACCACAAAAATAAATTATCCAACATTATAAACTATAAATCGACCTTTCCTTACCCTTTCCCTTTCAACATATTTGACAAATATTAAAATAATAGAAAAAATCACTACAACTTTTTAAAAACATAATTACTTATTTCCTTCATAATAATCTGAATTTTTTAACATATACAAATGTCCTTTACTATTTCCCCTAATCACACTTTCAACTTATTCTCAATATAAAATAATTAAAATTCTTAAACATTGACATCTTTGCAACCCTGCAATATTCATTCTATTCCCCTTTGTCCCAGTTCCAAAAGTAGTGCTTCCAACTTTTTCTAATTGTTCTTTGAACTAATGAGTTTGGCTGCACTCAACTACAGAAAAGTAAGCTGTCAAACATCAACATGTAATTATTAATAAGAATGGGACATAAATCATGATCGTCCCTTGTGCTTGGCCCCATGCTTAGCCTTGCTTAATACTCCCATATATACCTTATTCACAAAGGTCAACAACAAAAGTTAAAATCAATTGTCTATGACACCCAAATTAACATCAAATCTGGTGTTACCCACTTGGCCAACAAATTATTATTCTCTCGCACACAAATCCACAACTATTATGTCAAACAATAATTTAAAGTTAATAATTTGTTAAACTCTCCCTCCCAAACCACTCAAGTCAACTCTATTGGGACTCCAAAAAGAAAGCTCTGGAAATAATAAAATTGCAAATCCATGATCATTTCGCTTTCTTCCTCAAGAATTTGAAAACACCAAACAAAGATAAATTGTCATCTAAAACAAATGATCTAAAGATTTTTCTCAGCTCAAAATAAAAAAGCATTAAGTTCCACCTTGCTGCTTGTTTCTATCTCATTCGACTATTTTAGTACTTTATTCATTGCTACACCAAAGTTTTAAGACATGCTCCTGTTCTTACTAGATTTTGAAGTTTTTCTTCTTTGAAAATTGTTTTAAAGGTGTTTGATCTCATGCTATGTATGTCACTTGAATTCTAATCTCTATTTTACTAGTGGAAAGCTATGATTTTCACTTTGTGATTTCTTATACATAAATTGCCAAATTATTATATTCTACAACTGATTTATCATTTAACATAATATTTCATAGCCATAATCATCACTTATATTTTATTCATTACAAACCCTACTATTTAATATATATTGAAAAAATGCTATGCAATTTTAATACAATACCACGTTTAGGATACATTGTGCTTTAAAATCAGCTGACTTTTAAGAGGAATTTAAAATAAAAATACAGTAAAAGAAAATAATATAAGGCATGGGATAGATTGAAAGAATATGCACAGGACATGGCAGATTCAGAGAAAGAATAATATAGTGAAAGAAGAATAAAATAACAGAGGTTGTGCATATACGGAAAACAAAACAGAGGAAGATAACAATATCCTAGGTAAACATAACAGAGGAAGATAACAATATCCTAGGTAAACATAGGAGAGATAAAAAAAAACCTGAAAGAAGATAAAGATTAAAAAATCATAATAATAAAGTGAATGTTGAAAGCCTCCAGATTGAATTGATTGCCTGAGAAATGAAACCAAATATTTCCGTATTCATTGATGAAAATAAAGAAATAGTAATTTCTTTTCTTAATGCTGTAACGTTTCAAAACTCTGAAATAGTTCCATGAATTCACCAACTCGAAAGCAATGTGTTTGAAATTATAATTTGAAATTGAATAAACATAAGAAATTGAATAACTATTTGATTTGGAAATCTGATAAGAAATCAGAATCTACATGAATTTTTGTCAATTTCTACATAAATTTATATCAATTTACACACTAGTTTATACATAATGAAATAATTTTATCAAAATCAACCTGTGAAATAAGGGAAAAGAACCTGGATTTCGTTTTCACTGGTACATATTATTATACAGAATTAAAAAAGATTACTTTCTTGAGCCACTGATGTCCCTAATCGGATGGAATTAATTAAAGCGAACACAATCTGGAACAAGGCCCTCAAATGAAAGGATTGGCCGCTGCGACACTGGATCGAATCTCACTACTTTACGGCCAAAAGCAAATGAATAGCGAGAGAGAAGCTCCAGTACTGCAGGCAATTTCTCCGTGAAAGTGAAAAGGCGAAGAAAACGAAAGTGCTACACGGGCTGTACCCGAATTTCTTTACTCCGTGTCCATCAATTGATGCGATTTTTTCATTTCGCTTGCAGATGCAGGTTAACAGATTTGAAAAGCTAGGGTTTTGACGTAAATCGAATCTTCATTTAGGGTTTCGAGCGCGGGTCTCGCTGTCCCACTGCCGCACTGTTTGTAGCTTCTGTCGACTTATTTACTGGGTTAAAAAGTGAATGGAAAACTCTTTTAACGCCAATTTGATGTTGCTTTTGATTTTACAGTTTTCTATTCTTTGAAAATAAATGTTTTGTTTCCTTTTCAACTCTTTTCGATGTCGTCAATTTTACATGTATAACCTACCTTAAATGATTTTTTATAATAAAATGATTACTATTATAAACAAGCAAGCACTAAACAATCATAGTATTAGATACTAGCAATCGCACCTTAGTGTGCGCAATGGGAATGCCATAGAGTTATGGAAAGGTCATTTAAGTATTTGTCCTTTTGTTTGTTGCTTCCTCTCATCCTCTCTAGATCTCCTTATCGTTGTATCAATATATCTCACCATCTATACATCTTTTAATATCTTCCTCTCTATCTCTCACTTTCTATGTTTCTCTCTCTATCACTCTCTATCCCTATATACCTCCCCCTTTCTACCTCTTTCTCTATCACTTTCTACTTTATCTTTGTATCTCATTCTCTCCTCTTTATATATTTACATCTCTCTCTCTCTCTCTCTCTCTCTCTCTCTCTCTCTCTCTCTCTCTCTCTCACACACACACACACACACACAATCTCCATCTCCATACCTCTCTCTCTCTCTATCAGACACACATTATGGTATATATATAACTCAATCTTTATCTATCCCTATAGCCCTCTCTCTTTCTACATCTATATACCACACTATTAAATGAGAATATATTAATTTGTAGAGGGTGAGATTGTTAAGAAGCATACTAACAATGCAATAAAAATATAGATTTATAATGTACATTCAATTTCACATTCAAAATGTAATTAAAAATACTTAACGTTTACTATTAAATGAAAAGCTATTAATTTGTGGAGGGTAAGATTGTTTCATGTACAAATTTTAACACTCCGCACACTACATCCATACATACACCGTTATAGAAACAACAATAGCATGTTAAAGAAGCAAATACGCACATGGTGAACTATGTAAAGCCCTCAATGTTTCAAATCAACGATAGTTTTGTTTAATCTACAGGTATAATACTAGATTCTAAAACATTTTCTAGCATTCTCCTTGCCTTGGCCGATATGGAGGGCTTTGGAATAGGGTATGGGCCATGAAAGAAATGATTTGAATGTTGTCTGGGAAAGATGCATGAAAATGTGAAAGTGCAGACAAGGTAAGTGAACTTTGTTACAAATCGCTCAAAGAATGTGGTCTCATGGACTGCCCTAATCGCAGCATCCTCCCAGTGTGCGCCAATGTGGGAAATTTGGAACATGACATGGACATTCCCTTCTTGTGTATTGCACGTCGTTAGATGAAAATATAGGCCATTCAAGAAAACCATTATCTGGTGTTGTGGAGGAAAATATCTCATCGTTTGCTGGGTAACTAAGTGCATTGCGGACTGTTCATTTTTCATTTTTAGCTTTCACCGAGCGGAAGATTTATGACGTGTAAATTGGAAGGTCAGTTAGGGAACTCACGATCTATGTGCAATGGGAATGTCATAGAGTTATGGAAAGGTCATAGAAGATCAATTTGGAAGAAATATATAAAGACGAGAGGGGTAGATAAAGAATAGTATCATTACACGTCAAAAATAGAACAATAAGTTTCCAGTCAGGGAAATGAGTGTGTAACAACCTCAAATTCTGAATGTGCACAATGTGGATGATTAAATTTGTGCAATGTGGATGATTGTATGTAATGTTAGTAATAACTGAGAGGGGGGGGCGTGAAACAGTGGCCTCAAAAATTTATCCTATTAAACTTCAATCCACCAATTAATACACCTCAGATTATTAAGTCCCTACAAGATGTATGCCTTTGAAATACTTGAAATAAATAACTGTCTGTCGGTTTACCTTGTCTGTCCTTATTCTCCTTGATAACCGATAAGCAGTAAACTGTATTTACCGATACTTTGTAAATATGCAGAGTATACCAGTCAATCCATAAATGCTTATGTGAAATGTAAAACACTAAAGTAATAAACCATACACACATAACACGAGGATTTTAACGTGGAAACCCTGTTAAGGGAAAAACCACTAGGACCGGTACCCCAAATTTTCACTCTTCTGAAGTGAGCCCTATTAGGAGCCAACCCTATTAAAGGTTACAAACACACGGTTAAGTGCGACCTTGTTAGAGGATTTTTATACACAGGTTGTCACTAAGTATCTGGCTTCTATGCTACCATCCTTGAATCAGTCTCTTGACTTTCAATAGGCTTTATGCTAATCTTACTACCATCCTTGAATCAGCCTTCTTCTTAGACTGTCAATAGGCTTTAGGTAAGACCGATGCTACTATCATGCATCAACCTTCTGGTAATCTGTTAGGATATACCTCAATTACAAAAGACTGTTAAGTCCTGCTCTGTTAAGAGACTTAATGCTTCAATGGTTAAACTGAAACAAAATGACCTATTTTTAATGCAACTGAA
>MU224126.1:339163-359376 GCA_018584345.1 Thuja plicata
CTGATAAGTGAAGCTTTATCCTGCTTTGCCATGAAGCAAAGTTGTCCTTGTTCAACTTGGGCACATCTCATCTGTTCATCTTGTGATCTTTTACTTAGGTCTTGAAACCTTCCTTCTAAGCACACAATCTCTGATACCAATTGTTAGTAATAACTAAGAGGGGGGGTGAATCAATGGCCTAAAAAATTTATCCTATTAAATTTCAATCCACCAATTAATACACCTCAGATTATTAAGTCCCTACATGATGTATGCCTTTGAAATACTTGAAATAAATAACTGTCTGTCGATTTACCTTGTCTGTCCTTATTCTCCTTGATAACCGATAAGCAGTAAACTATATTTACCGATACTCAGTAAATATGCAGAGTATACCATTCAATCCATAAATGCTTATGTGAAATGTAAAACACTAAAGTAATAAACCATACACACATAAGACAATGATTTTAATGTGGAAACCCTGTTAAGGGAAAAACCACTGGGACCGGTACCCCAAATTTTCACTCTTCTGAAATGATCCCTGTTAGGAGCCAACCCTGTTAAAGGTTACAAACACACGGTTAAGTGCAACCTTGTTAGAGAATTTTTATACATAGGTTGTCACTAAGTGTCTGGCATCTATGCTACCATCCTTGAATCAGTCTCTTGACTTTCAATAGGCTTTATGCTAATCTTACTACCATCCTTGAATCAGCCTTTTTCTTAGACTGTCAGTAGGCTTTAGGCAAGACCGATGCTACTATCATGAGTCAACCTTCTGGTAATCTGTTAGGATATACCTCAATTACAAAAGACTGTTAAGTCCTGCTCTGTTAAGAGACTTAATGCTTCAATGGTTAAACTGAAACAAAATGACCTGTTTCTAATGCAACTGAATTGCAGATTTCAAATTTATTTACTTACAATATCTTTATGATCAATGTATCAATTCAATTCCTTTGTACTTAACTCTCTCTGCTCTGTGATGTTGTGCTTTTCTATTCGTCGGTGTCTACAAAATTCTTTAGCTCTCCCTTAGCTTGATTGATCAGGACTGCATGAAGTTTATCCTTCATCAGTTTCTCTTCAACATCTTCTATCATTTCACTCCCCCGTGTATCTGATTGCTTATGGAAGTGAATTATGCTTGTCTCTTATATAGACATGATATTCCTTAATTCTTGGTTCTTGATTCTTGATTCTTGGAGTGAAAAACAATCCATCCAAATTGATTTATAGCTTTAACTCCTGATTTATCTCGTAGTTATCTTCTTGCCAACTGTACAAATCAATTTCTTAACTATGATTTGAATAAAACAAATAAAACAACCAGTTAAGTCTATCCTTAAGCTCTGCTAGCTAGATATTTTTTCATTTTCTGATCTCTCTATTCTGTCGGTCAATTTTGTAGTTTGTCGCCGGTGACAACTGCCAATTCCGTCGGTGCGGCTTCAGTTAGCTTCGGGATCTCTGTCTGTCGGGTATCATTGGATCTTGCTCCTCAGGAAACACTATTTTTAGCTCGTTATGCATCCTATGATTCTACTTCATTAGGTAACACTGTCTTCTGCTCGTCGATCATCACTGTGACTTTATCTCTATCTTTACTGATGGTGTGCACTCCGCCGATGTAGTCTATTACTTAGTGAATACTTGACTTTTATGCATTGCTGAAAGAATAACCTTTATTCCATTGATTCTCTGAAGTCTTTGACATTATGTATATGACCATACAGATGATATCAAGTTGACATGAATGACAATACAAACCATTAACTGATTTAATGTCTTGCATCATCTTCAACTTAATATAGTCAAACATTTAATCAATTACATGTCATCATGTAATATCTAGAGTAAGAGCTATAGACATAGCATTCACTTTGTTCTTCAGTTGATTGAACTATTTCACTAGTATATTGAAGGTTTTTAAGTATAGTTAGTAGTGGTATGAGAAGCATGGGTAAAATGGATGATGTCTAAAGAAAGTGAGATATAAGAGGGGGCAGAATGGTAGAAGATGAGAGAAGCACACAATAAATGTAGATGGTCATAATTTAATAACATCACAAATCACACACATAACACACATACACAAAATAGTTATTTCACTAGTTTCAACCTAAACACATACCTTATCTAAATCTTCTTCAACTCCCTTAAACTTAAATATTTTCCACTAATTTGTATGGTAAATTGTAGATACAATTTCCTATTGTATCAAAATTATCTAGGAATAAGTAGCTACATTGTGCATAAATTTCTACCAGAGTAGTTGCAACTACCTCTATGAGAAATCCTCTATCCTTATGCTTGATGAATGTCTATACCCTGTTCCAAAGCCCCAATTTGGCATAGGATAGGATGATGGTGGCAAAGGTTGTAGTGTATGGATTCACACCAGCCGATTGCATTTGGTTGCAATTTTCTAAAGCCTTTGCATAAAATGATCATGGTGTTCCATAAGGACACATTTCTTTGAGGCATTTTGTCAAACAGTTTATGTGCCTTGTCTATGCTCCCAAATTTTGCACATTTTGCGATCATCATATTTTGTCAAATAGTTCCCGTGCCATGTTTATGCTTACACTTTTTTGCATGCACATCTGCAGGGTAGTTGCAACTACAACATCTCACAAATTTCCTCTTTCGATTACCATATAATGGATGTCCATACACTGTTCTAAAGCTCCCATTTTGGCACAAGTTGGGAGGATGCTGCATAATCTGACCTTACACCTACACATTTGGTTGAATGTTTATTAATTATTTTTAGTAAATGCATTTTGTGCATATCCTGAAATCATAGGTCTATACATATCTTGCAATCATAGCATTCCACCAAACCACATTTTTTTGCAATCCTCACATGAAACTGCAGGAACTTCTTTCCCACTCTTAATTTCATACAAAACCCACTCCAAAATCCCCAACTACCCTTCACTGCTCTACTCATATTTCTAGCTACTCAAATAATCAGTACTAAGACTAGTTTCATTAACACACAGTGATTTCACAAACATAGGAAACTTAGAATGGTAGGCGGTACCAAGAAAAAACATATGTGAAGTCACCTTTTTAACACAGTGCGTAGCGAAGAAATGGTTCCCGTAAACCTCTTTGCAAAAGAACTCAGCTAAATGAATCTGCAAATAAAAAGAATCCATGGAAAGAAAGCCTGCAATTTACACCATTATTACCATACGACCTGAAAAACACTTTGTAATGAAGATCTCATTACACAGTTCAAAATCACAAAGAATGAAGACAATAACATGGAGTAGAGTGAAGAAATGGTTTTTGTAAAATTTCTCTTCCAAAGCACTCTTTAAAACATGAAAGAATATATCAGATCAATTTCTAGCAAATAATAATCATTGCATTATTTTTTGGGATGCCTAATTGTAGGTACAAGTATACACCATCTCATACGTCTCGACTGATATAGTGGAAAAATTATTGGCAGAGGAGGCCTCCCACTTTAGGGATTAAATTTTGATCAGTTTGAGCGTGATTCAGAGGATGACAATACATTCGAGTCGTCTGAGGGAAATGAGACTGGAACCTTGCAGCAATCCTCACCCCTAAATCCAAGCCACGCCATACAACCTAAAAATCTCTTGGAACTGAAGATCTTATGACATATTTTATTTAAGCCGATATTGATTAACGAAAAGAATGAAGACAACAGCACAGTGTGGGGTGCAGAAAAGGTTCCCGTTAACTTCTCTTGAAAAGCACTGCTAAAGACTCTACAAAAAAATACTCCATGGAAAGATAACAGCCTTGAATTTATGCCATTATTAACAGTAATAAATTTAAAATCTTGTTGACAGGCTACGACATATAACCTTAAAAAACACTTTGCACTGCCAACACAAAACTAACCACAATATTGCGCAAAGGCTCCTCGTCAAACCTTGTTTGAGAGCAAGGGAGTACGAAGAATCTTGAGAGAAAGTCTGGTTTGAGATTGACTTCCTCACTTTTCTTCTGTATTATGTATTTGGCAAATTCATAAACAACACGAACTGCTTGGGAAAGAGTCTATAGACAGCGACGATTTTCATTACGTCAGCAACGGTTTCCAAAATAAAGGACCGATGACCAAGAAGCTCCCAATTGTAATCATTGGGATCTCGACCACTTGCAACCATCCGATGCAAAAAAACACGTCGGAGCTTTCCAAAATGGAAATGTCTACGACATAAATATATTGATTTTCTATTTTAGTAGTCTTATTTGCCTGTATAAGAGAATCTATCTTGATAGAGATGCTCAATTCACAAATGTCAATCACAAAAGTTAAACTAGTAGTTGCATGATTTTGAACGTCTGCAACGTAACCCCCTAGGTAGTTTTTCGCAAGTTGGAGGGAAAATAGACAAGGTGAATGGTAGAATAATATGGGGTGTGGAAATGTGTAGTTTGTTGTTGGTGAATGTTATGGTATCGTTTATTTGAATTTTTATTTTATTTTTTTGAAATAGTTTTTTTGTGGGAGAAATCTTTTTTGGTTATTAATTTGTTAGTTGTGGTCATTTTTATTAATTAACATATGAGTGTAGTTAATAGTAATTTTAAAGGTGATTGAAACAAAGTTTTAACATTAAAATGTTGTGCTATTTGAATAAAAGGTTTGTGTATTTATATAGTTTGTAATTTTAAAATATTTTGAGAGGATTTGATTAGAAGAGACATATCTTTTGTTGGTGAAATATAGTATTTATGTAATACAAAGTTTGAATGTACATTTGACATTGTGAAATATATGTAAAGATAAATTATTATAAATCATTAAAATTCAAAATATTAGGTATCTCATTTTGAAATGAAGTTTTAACACTAGATAATACTTTGTTATTCTCCTAATTGATTGGAATACACAATAAAATAATGTTGAGATTATATGAAAGGTGCACATAATGTGTTGCACATAAAGTGCGAATAATGCTATAGATTTTTATTTTGATTTAATTGTAGTGCATATAATATCATCTTGGACAGAACAAAAAATATTAAAAACTAGAATTTGTGTTTTCTTGGTGTAGTTTTGTTGCACTACATGGTTTGGTAGTTGTTGCTGCCTATTGTATGGCTTTGATTGTGACAGTGTTCATAGAAACCTGCAAAAGAGTGTAACATAAGAAAATTGCTATTAGAATTGCATAGTTTTTTACTGCGGTAACTTCAGGTTTTGAAGGGATCCCGAAACCCTTTAACAAATCTGAAAAAAGAAAGACAATTTAAGCACAAAATGACAACACTCGGTCAAAATAGTTGATAGACACTAACAAGGCTAAACCCCAGAGTACATAGTGAAGATAAGGAACACAAATAGAGAAAACCCAAAATAGAGAAACAACTAGCAAAACGGGCACAAAAAACCTTCTCGCACCATAACCAGTCCAGCATCTTAACAAACTCTTCTGCCTCCACCATCTGATTCTGAATATTCTTAATTGACTCTTTCAAATTGGTGACATCTTTGGCTTGGGAAGCAATTTCCTTTCTGGCACTAGATCTTGTTCTGGAGCCAGGGCCAAATAGATGAATGTCATATTTCTCGTCTTGCTCATCATTGCCTTTGTCAAGGTTGTTCCCTTCCAGTAGAGCACGAAGAGCCTTCATATTAGAATTGCATAGTTGACAAGAGGAATTGAAGTATTAAAATGTCAAGAAATATTTAAGAAACCAAGTAGTATATAGAAACAAAAATAACACAAAGTAATTATCTTATATACCTGGAAACACTTCTTGGATGTAGTTTGGCACATATTGTGAAATTTTTTTGTTGCAACTCCCTTTTGTCACTATTGATTAGTGGAGTGAGTTTATAAACATGTGTAGCACATGGAAGCAATGAAACCTACAAGGAGCAAGAATAATCAACATTTTTTCAATACAAAACATTGTAGAGAAAGCAATTATGATTTACAGAAGTAGTATTGCAATAGATGCAATGAAAAGTAAAGGAAATGATGGGGTACCATACAAGGTGTAAGAAAATATCATTACCTTGGTGACAGTGCAGTTCGTGGGTCCGATAAAATAAAGCACAGACTGGAGTTGGTTTTTTGCTAATTAGATTTGACACCACAACTTTTGTATTGAAACCTACAAGAAAATCTGAAAACAAGGGGAGGATGCAAAAATGTGGGAGCAAGATGTTGCTAGTTAGAAACATTGGATGCCCTGATTGGTTGAGTGAATATTTTGTTGTTAATGGAATGGAAGGATTATTAACGACCGGAGAGAAAAGTTGAATCTGTATCCAACACACCTAGATACTAGAAGCTTTACTTGTGTTTTAAGCTACCAACATACCCATCAAGTCTATGGGATCAAGGTATGTCAGAGCCGCACTCTATTTTCAGAATGCAGTTATGTTTCCACTAAGTTTGATGTAGTTTTTTTGAGAGCACAATAGTATAGGTGCCTTACTCGTATTCAAATAGGTATTTTTCGTTGCACAGTAACTATGGTGACTTGGTCAGACACCATACATTCATGTAGGAACGGGTTTGTTGTAAAGGTATGATTATAGATAAATGTTGATAGTTTTCCCTATGCAGATGCTTATTTTTTTATCCTCACCAAGTTCAATTTTTTCTTGTAACTGACTATAAGTATAGTGCACATGTGAAAAGGAGAGGAGGAAAAAATGTGGCCTGTAATAAAAAATAAAAACAAGGGGAAGAGGCAAAAATGTGGGAGCAAGATGTTGCTAGTTAGAAATAGTGGCTTCTTTGATTGGTTGAATATATTTTTTTTTGTTAATGGAATAGAAGGATTATTAATGACCATAGAGAAAAGTTGAAGCAATATCCAATACACCTGGACACTAGAAGCTTTACATGCATTCTAGGTTTCGTACATACCCATCAAATTCATGGGATCAAGGTACATTGGAGCTGCACTCTATTTTAGAATGTAGTTCTATTTCCTCTAAGTTTGATGTAGCTATTTTGAGAGCACAACAGTGTACGGGCCTTACTAGTATTCAAACAGGTATTCATTGTTGTATAGTAACTATGACTACTTGGGCGGACACCATATTTTTAGGTTGGAATAGGTTTGCTATAAAGGTATGATTATAGATAAATGTTGATAGTTTTCCCTATGTAGGTTCTTTTTTTTGTTATCCTCACCAAGTCCAATTTTTTCTTGTAACTAACTATAAGTATAGTGTACATATGAAAAGGAAGATAAAATTATACTAAATAATAGAACAATATACTTATTATGAGCTTTATGTATTGAAACGTGCAAGGAAAACTAAAAATAAGGGGAGGAGGCAATAATATGGGAGCAAGATGTTGTTAGTTAGAAACAGTGGCTTCTCTGAGTGGTTGAATATATGTATTATTATTAATGAAAAGAAAGGATGATTAATAATCGACGGAGAAAAGATAACTCTAAGTCCAACGTATCTCGATTGTGGAAGCTTTACTTGCATTCCAGGCTTCCTACATACCAATCAAATCCATGGGATCAAGGTGCGCTTGAGCCATAGTCTAGTTTTGGAATGGAGTTCTATTTTCGCTAAGGAAATCAAATTGAAAGCAAATGAAGCATGCATAGTTAGTATATAGTAAAAAAGAAATAATTATTTTAGGTGACATCTTGGATGATTATTTTGGTTGCACGTTGGAGTAGAAAAAAATATAATGTAAAGATCATATGAAAGGTGCAAGTAATATGTTGCACTATAATTTAGAAGTATTTTTTTCAGTTTAAGAAAACAACATGGAGATTTGGTAATGTCCACCTGAATTGATATTTTTGTGTTGTAGGAAATATGATCATTGAAGCTGTTAGTAATAACTGAGAGGGGGGGGGTGAATCAATGGCCTCAAAAATTTATCCTTTAAACTTTAATCCACCAATTAATACACCTCATATTATTAAGTCCCTACAAGATGTATGCCTTGAAATACTTGAAATAATTAACTTTCTGTCGGTTTACCTTTTTTTTCCTTATTCTCCTTGATTACCGATAAGCAGTAAAACTTATTTACCAATACTCAGTAAATATGCAGAGTATACCAATCAATCTAGAAATGCATATGTGAAATGTAAAACAATAAATAAATAAACCATACACATATAACACATGGATTTTAATGTGGAAACCCTGTTAAGGGAAAAAACCACTGGGACTAGTACCCCAAATTTTCACTCTTCTGAAGTGAGCCTTGTTAGGAGCCAACCCTGTTAAAGGTTACAAACACACGGTTAAGTGTGACCTTGTTAGAGGATTTTTATACATAGGTTGTCACTTAGTATCTGGCATCTACGCTACCATCCTTGAATCAGTCTTTAGACTGTCAATAGGATTTATGCTAATCTTGCTACCATCCTTGAATCAACCTCCTGCTTAAAATGTCAATAGGCTTTAGGTAAGACTGTTGCTACTATTATGAATCAACCTTTTTGGTAATCTATTAGGATATACCTCAATTATAGAGGACGGTTAAGTCCTGCTCTGTTAAGAGACTTAATACTTCAATGGTTAAACTGAAACACAATGACCTATTTCTAATGCAACTTTGAATTGCAGATATTCAGATCTATTTATGTACAATACCTCTCTGATCAATGTATCAATTCAATTCCTTTGTGCTTCACACTTTCTACTCTGTGATGCTATGCTTCTCTGTTCGTCGGTCTCTATAGAATTCTTTAGCTCTCCCTTAGCTTGATTGATCAGGACTGTATGAATTTTATCCTTCACCAGTTTCTCTTCAGCATCTTCTTTTAATTCACTCCCCTGTGTATCTGATTTCTTGTGGAAATGAATTATTCTTGTCTCTTATATAGACATGATATTCCTTAATTCTTGATTCTTGATTCTTGGCGTGAAAAATAATCTAGCCAATTTGATTTACGACTTTAACTCCTGATTTATCTCGTAGTTATCTTCTTGCCAACTATATAAATCAATTGCTTAACTGTGTTTGAATAAAAAAAATAAAACAATTAGTTAAGTCTATCCTTAAGCTCTGCCAGCTAAATATTTTGTCATTTTCTGATCTCTATGTTCTGTCGGTCAATTCTGCAGTTCGTCACCGGTGACAACTGCCAGTTCCATCAGTGTAAATTCAGTTAGCTTTGAGATCTCCATCCGTCGGGCATCATTGGATCTTTCTCATCGGGCAACTCTATTTTTAGCTCGTCGGGCATCCTGTGATTCTGCTTCGTCGGGCAACAATGTCTTCTGCTCGTCGGGCATCATTGTGACTTTATCTCTATCTTTACCGATGGTGTGCACTCCGTCGGTGTAGTCTATCTCTTAGTGAATACTTGAATTTTATGCATTGCTGAAAGCATAATCATTGTTCCATTGATTCTCTAAAGTCTTTGGCATTATGTACATGACCGTATAGATGATATCAAGTTGACAGCAATGACAATACAAACCATTAACTGATTTAATGTTTTGCATCATCTTCAACTTAACATTATCAAACATTCAATCAATTACATGTCATCAATCTCTCCCTTTGGCATTGATGGAAACATGCTATTTTATCACACTATACTATTTCTAATACAACATGAAATATAATTGTTGAGATTCATCAAATTTCCAAATAGTTTATTTTGATAACTAATAAATAACGTCTGATCGCTGGTAAGCTCTGTGTTAGCTTAGATTTGATTCTTGCAGCTTTCTTTGTTTCTTCTTCTGATGTGTTGTGTTCTCTATTTGTGTCAATTTCTCTCTTTTAACTTTTCTGCTTCTTGATGTCACTATCTTTTATTTGCAACTTTTATACAAATTCTCTCCCTGTGGATATGATCTCTCCTTGTTTGGAGTAGTCTGATAATGAATAGTTTCTGATGATAATATGGATACATTCTCTCCCTTTGACAACAATGCCAAACAAATATTTGTCAAATATCTGACATTCTGTCAAACAATTTCTTCTATCCATAATATATTCCTTGAATTTCCCTTATCCATCATCAATATAACAATATGTTCTGGTGCTTGGTTCTGATATATACCTTTCTATATATAGATGTAGCTTTGAAGTTCATTTTCTTCTTGTATCAATCATGAATGATATTCTGATAATATATGGCTGATGCATCCTTCAGTCCTTTTACTGACTGGTAGACATGGGTTTGACCCCTAGTCTTTTTCTTTGGTACTCAAATGTATCCTTGGGTAGTGGCTTGGTGAAGATATCAGCCAATTGTTCTTTTGATTGCACATATTCAAGTATGACCTCTTTTTCTTGAACTTGTTCTCTTAAATAGTGATACTTGATAGCAATGTCTTTAGTCTTTGCATGCGTGACTGGATTCTTGGAAATATTTATTACACTGGTGTTATCACAATAGATAATTACTGGTTCTATGATCTGCATATGCATACATTACAGCAACTATTTGATCCATGCAATATTTGAGCAATTTGCAGCAGTAGCAACATATTCTACTTCTACAGTAGACTGAGAGATGCATCCTTGCTTCTTGTTAATCCATGTGACAAGTCTGTCACCCATAAAGAATGCTCCTCTAGTTGTGCTCTTTTGGTCATCAAGATTTCCAGCCCAATCAGTGTCGGTAAACACTTTTAGTTCAAATTTGCCTTCTCTTCTATACCATAAGCCAAATTCCTCAGTATTCTTTAGATATCTTAGAATTCTTTTCACAGCAGTTATATGTGATTCCCTGGGGTTAGCGAAAAATCTAGCAACAATCCCTACTGCATGTGTAATATCTGGTCTAGTGTGTACAACATACATGAGTTTTCCTATCATTGATCTGTATAGAGTCTGATTTACCTCTGTTGTCTTGTCTTCCTTTGTTAATTTGCATCTAGTATCCATCGGTGTTCCAATAGGTTTGGAATCTTCCATTTTGAATATTTTCAGGACTTCTTTGATGTATTTGGACTGTGTAATGAAAATACCTTCACTTTGTTGTATGATTTGTAGACCAAGAAAGAACTTAATCTCTCCAAACATAGACATCTCAAATTCTTTGCTCATTTCATCAGCGAATGATTTGTATAGCATATCATTGCCTCCAAATATGATTTCATCAACAAATATTCCAGCAATCAAAGTGTTAGTATTAGTATCTTCTTTCAAATAAAGATTATTGTTTTCACTAGTCCTTATGAATCCAATACTTATTAGATAGGAATGAAGTCATTCATACTAGGCTCCGGGAGCTTGTTTCAATCCATACAAGGCTTTGTGAAGTCTACATACCATGTTCCTCTTGTCTGGATCCACAAACCCTTCTGGTTGCTCAATGTATACCTCTTCTTCAAGTATTCCATTTAGGAATGCTGACTTAACGTCCATTTGATATACTTTGAATCCTTTGTATGCAGCATAAGCAAGTAGAATTATTACTCCTTCTATCCTAGCAATGGGTGCAAACATTTCTCCATAGTCTATACCTTCCTCTTGTGCATACTAGTCTTTCTTTGTTCCTTGTGACCTCTCCATTCTCGTTCAGTTTGTTCCTGAATATCTATTTTTTATTGATGACATTCTTGTCATCTGGTCTTGGCACAAGTGACCATGTCTTGTTCTTCTCAATCTATTCAAACTCATCATTCATAGCACTTATCCATTCTTCATTATCTAGTGCAACATTGACAGATTTTGGTTCAAACTCACAAATTAAGAAATTTGAGTTTAAAGACTTACCTCTTGTTCTTGTACCAACTTTCTTATCTCCTATGATTTGGTCCTCTATATGTTTCCTTCTTACATATCTTGCAATTATAGGTACATCTCTTTGTGTATTAGTTTTTTTTTCATTACCTTGCATGACATTTTGATCATTATCTTGACCATCGGTGACAACATTCTGACCGTCGGGTGCAACATTCTGTTGTTCTGGATTTAAGCATTGTTGCTCAGGTAGAGTTATGGGTCCTTCATAGTATACAAAAATTTTATAGTCCTCTTGTTCTTTTGGGCTTTCCAGTTCATTCTTTTCTGCAAATTCATTGATCTTCACTTTTGCACTTTCAACTATTTTGTTAGAAGCCTTGAGTAGACATTTAGAAGCTTTGCTTTTTGTAGAATACCCTAGAAAAATACCTTCATCACTTTTCGCGTCGAGATTTCCATTTCTATTATCTTTTAAGACATAACATTGACTACCAAATATTTTGAAGTAACTTACATTAGGTGTTTTACCATACCATAGCTCATAAGGAGTCTTCTTTGAGTCCTTTCTCAATTGTACTATGTTAAGTGTATAGACAGCAGTGCTAACAGCTTCCCTCCTAAAGATCTAGGTGATGCCCTTCTCTATCATCAGTGTTCTTGCACAATCAATTATTGATTTGTTCCTTCTTTCAGTAATCTTTTTTTGTTGTGGTGTTCTTGGTGCAGAAACCTGTCTTTTTATACCATACTCATTACAAAAATTAGTGAATTCATCTGATATAAATTCTCCTCCTCTATCTGATCTTAAACATTTTAGATCCTTACCACTATTTTTCTACCATAGCCTTGTACCATTTAAACATCTTAAATGCTTCAATTTTTTCTTTTAGAAACATGACTGTCATCATTCTAGAATAAAAATCAACAAAGAGAATAAAATATCTATCTGCATAATAGCTCTTTGTCCTCATTGGTCCACATAAATCAGTATGAACTAATTCTAGAATGTCATCAGATGTATGGGTTTTACTTTTGAAACTAGATTTTTTCATTTTACCTTTTTGACAATTTTTGCACATGATGTTGTCTGGCTTTGTCATCGTCGGTAAGCCTCTTACACTTCTTTTCCTGCTTATTTTCATCATGTTGTCAAAATTCACATGACACAATCTTTTGTGCCACAACCATATATCTTCATTTCTAGTCATCAGGCAAGTGGGGTTAGTATCATTCAAATAGAATAAGTTACCTTTGGTTTGTTCACCGGTACCAATCAGTTTTCCTGATCCATTGAAGATCTTTGCCTTCTTGTTCTCAAATGCTACTCTATGAACTAAATTATTCAGCTGAGAAACACTCAACAAATTATAATTCAATCCTTTTACCCAAAAAGAATTTTCACATTTAATCAGGTTATTCAGCATTATTGTTCCTTTACCTTCAATTTGAAAAGGTGTATCATTTCCCATTCTTACTGTACCACATTTATAGTATTCAAAAGTATTAAAATTTTCCTTGTCACTGGTCATATGGTGAGTGCAGCCACTATCTATAATCCAGATATCATTCTTACTAATCTTAGATATGAGTGCATTTTCTTCATACCTTTCATCTTCATCTGAATCATCCTTCATAGCTACAAAAACTATCTCGATATCATCATCCAGTTCGGTGTCAGTATCTTCATCTTTGCAAGCAGCTAGATAGCTAGCCTTCTTGCCTTTATCCTTGCAATCTTGGGTATCATTTCTTTCTGATCGTCGGTAACCTCTGTAATCTTTGTTATCACCTCTGTCAGATTTCTTCTCAAAATATTTGTTATCATTTCTGTCATCTTTTCTTTTGTTAGGACATCTTGCAGCAAAGTGTCCAATCTCTTTACAATTGAAACATACAAGTGGTAACTTCCCTTTGTATTTACCTTTGCCTCTTTGCATTCTTCTTGCCATGAGTGCTTCTATTTCATCTAGATCTTCTTCTTCACTTTCGCTTTCACTATCTCTTCTAGATGAGTGTCTCTGACTAGATTTTCTTATTCTCTTAGAAGAGTTAAATACAAACTCTAAACTTGGTAGGACACTATTATCAAAATTATTCATCTCAAATGAAATTAGTCTACCAATCAGGCTATCAAGAGTGACTGTATTATTTCCTACTGCTCTCATTTCTTGAATAGCAGACACTCTTATAGCATATACAGGCAATAAGGTTCTTAAGATTTTACTTACCACTGTCTCCTCTTCAAGTGTACCTCTAACGCCTCGCATAACATTGACTACTTCTTTTATTCTTGTGTTGTATTGAGTGATGTTTTCACCTTCTTTCATTCTGAGATCATCAAACTTTCCTCTAAGGCTTTCTGCCTTGGCTCTCAGAACATTTGTATCACCTACATGTACAAGTTTTATCTTATCCCACATTGTCTTTGCATTTTTGCAATCTTTGACATCCTCAAATTCAGCATCAGAGAGTGAGGCAAAAAGCTCTATAACCATGCAGTTAAGTTCATGCTTTACTCTCAGTTGATCTACCATCAATGGTCCTATAGGAAACACATATTCAGTATCTAAGTATTGAGTAATATCATTGCCAATACTTGATAAGTGAATTTTTATTCTTCTTTGCCATGAAGCAAAGTTGTCTTTGTTAAACTTGGGCACATCTCGTCTGTTCATCTTGTGATCTTTACTTAGGTCTTGAAACCTTCCTTCTAAGCACACAAGCTCTGATACCAATTGTTAGTAATAACTGAGGGTGGGGTGAATCAGTGGCCTCAAAAATTTATCCTTTAAACTTTAATCCACCAATTAATACACCTCAAATTATTAAATCCCTACAAGATGTATGCCTTGAATTACTTGAAATAATTAACTGTCTGTCGGTTTACCTTGTCTGTCCTTATTCTCCTTGATTACCGATAAGAAGTAAAACTTATATACCGATACTCAGTAAATATGCAGAGTATACCAATCAATCCAGAAATGCATATGTGAAATGTAAAATAATAAAGTAATAAACCATACACATATAACACATGGATTTTAACATGGAAACCCTGTTAATGGAAAAAACCACTGGGATCGGTACCCCAAATTTTCACTCTTCTAAAGTGAGCCCTTTTAGGAGCCAACCTTGTTAAAGGTTACAAATACATGATAAAGTGCGACCTTGTTAGAGGACTTTTATATATAGGTTGTCACTTAGTATCTTGCATCTACGCTACCATCCTTGAATCAGTCTTTAGACTGTCAATAGGCTTTATGTTAATCTTACTACCATCCTTGAATCAACCTCCTTCTTAGACTGTCAATAGGCTTTAGGTAAGACCATTTCTACTATCATGAATCAACCTTTTTGGTAATCTATTAGGATATACCTCAATTATAGAAGACGGTTAAGTCCTTCTCTATTAAGAGACTTAATGCTTCAATGGTTAAACTAAAATACAATGAAATATTTCTAATGCAACTTTGAAATGCAGATATTCAGATCTATTTACGTATAATACCTCTCTGATCAATGTATCAATTCAATTCCTTTGTGATTCACACTTTCTTCTCTGTGATGTTATGCTTCTCTATTTTTCGGTGTCTGCAGAATTCTTTAGCTCTCCCTTAGCTTGATTGATCAGGACTGTATGAAGTTTATCCTTCACCAGCTTCTCTTTAGCATCTTCTTTTAATTCACTCCCCTGTGTATCTGATTGCTTGTGGAAATGAATTATGCTTGTCTCTTATATAGACATGATATTCCTTAATTCTTGATTCTTGATTCTTGGCCTGAAAAACAATCCAGCCAATTTGATTTACGGCTTTAACTCCTGATTTATCTTGTAGTTATCTTCTTGCCAACTGTATAAATCAATTTCTTAACTGTGTTTGAATAAAACAAATAAAACAAATAAAACAATCAGTTAATTCTATCCTTAAGCTCTGCCACCTAGATATTTTGTTGTTTTCTGGTCTCTCTGTTCTGTCAGTCAATTCTGCAGTTCGTGGCTGGTGACAACTGCCAGTTCCATCAGTGTAACTTCATTTAGCTTTGGGCTCTCCATCCGTCAGGCATCATTGGATCTTTCTCATCGGGAAACTCTATTTTCAGCTTGTCGAGCATCCTTTGATTCTGCTTCGTCGGGAAACACTGTCTTCTGCTCGTCGGGCATCACTGTGACTTTATCTCTGTCTTTACCGATGGTGTGAACTCCATCGGTGTAGTCTGTCACTTAGTGAATACTTGACTTTTATGCATTGTTGAAAGCATAATCATTGTTCCATTGTTTCTCTAAAGTTTTTGGCATTATGTACATGACCGTACAGATGATATCAAGTTGACATCAATGACAAAACAAACCATTAACTGATTTAATGTTTTGCATCATCTTCAACTTAACATTATCAAACATTCAATTAGTTACATGTCATTAGAAGCCATTATTGTAATTCTTAAAGTTTGAATAAGAGCATGAGACTTTCAGTAATTTTGGAGGACTTCTCAAAGTAATAATGAAGAATGATATAGAATAATAAAATCATGTCACATTTCAATATTACTATCAGTAGGCTCCCAAAATTACAAAACATCTTTTTTATTGGTAATCTTAGTAAAACGTACAGTGGTTTAGTCTGGAACACAATTCTGAACCCAAAAGTATTTAGAGACAGAAAAATCATTAAATTAATTTTTTATATAGCTGAAATATAATTTTTTTTGTACAACAACGCATAGAGAGGAACTCGTTACAGTATAACAGAGAAAGTAGTTATAGTAGAAGAATGCATATGTAAATTATCTGCAATACTTACAATGACTAGTTTACAGTTATCATAAAAAATGCAACATACGTTTAAGTTCTATTTAAAATGCCTCCCAACGACATTTGTCAGTCAAAAATTTGGGAGGCCCCATGTCCCGATGATGATGACGGTCTTACTTGGCATTTAAATGTTCCTTCCTTACGTCGAGTGTTGTATGGGGAATTAACTAGTGATTAATGTGTTTCTATGCAGTTTGGTGGGTTGTTTTGGGATTTTATCATCGACATCTTGTGCATTATAATACTTTATATAAAGGTAGACTTGGTCTTGGCTCTTGTAAATTATTTACTCATGGTAGTTGTTCAAGAAAGTGGTGGGGGTTGTAGCTTACTAATCTTTTTTTTTCTGCGGTGTCTTTAGGTTTTGTATTTCTTACTCTTCTTATGTGGTCACTTGGTTTTTGATTTTGATTCATTGTTTACAATAATAACCTTTGTGCATTGTGCACTGGGTAAGTAGGGGGACCGTGTGGGTCACAACATATTTTCTATTGGGTATTTGTCGTCATCATCTTTTGCATTCTCTATTTTGTGGTGGGAAGGGTTTGGACACAAAGTGTTGGATCTTTTGTGCGGTGCTCATGGATATGGTGTAGGTTATGTATTTCTTGTTGTTCTTGTTTACTCATTTAGTTTGTGGTTTTTTTTTTTGGTTGCTGCAGAGAATAGATTTTCTTCTATATTTCTTTCTCTTCTTGTTTGCTCAATTGTTTTGTGGATTTGCTTTAGTATCATAGAGAATAATTTGTTTGCATTGTGCATTGGGTCTGCATGGGAACCATGCCTTCCATAGACACATTATCATGTGGGGAATTAACTGGTGATTAATGCATTTCTATGTGGTTTGGTGGGTTGTTTTTTGGGTTTCATCGTCAATATTTTATGCATTCCCTATGGGTTTTGTTTCCTAGTGACCTCTATTTGTAGAGTTTTGTTTAGTTGTCCATCTTCATTTTCCTTTGCATGGCATCTCTCAGGTTTGTTCCTCATGGCAGGCGTTGAAGGAAGTGGTGGTGCTTGTGGCTTGCAATTTTTTTGTGGTTTCTTTAGGTTGTGTATTTCCTTCTCTTCCTATTTTCTCATTGGTTTGTGGCTTTGATTTTTTGTTGTAGAGAATAACTTTCCTACATTTTGCATAGGGTATGCAAAGGACCTTGTGGGTTGGTGGCTTGTTTTTGGGTATTCGTTGTCGACATCTTCTTAAGGCTCTTCAAAAGGCTTCAATATATTGTTAGTGTGAATAGAAACATAAGTTGCATCAAATATTTTTCTGTCAAACAATCCAGCTATGTCCAAGGCACTTGGACACTAGAGGCTTCCTTCAAATATTAGGTTGCCTACATACCCTATTTCCACGAGATCAAGGCACCTTGGATGCACACTCAAGTTTCTCGGCATGTATTTTTGTTTTCACAATTTTTTGATGTAGTTATGTTGGGCCTGCAACCCTTGCAATCCATTATTCATTTTTGTATAGCTCTTTTCCATTGCTCAAACAATCAGGTGGAAATGTTAGGATTTGTAGCATGTGTTGTGAACAACATTGGTGAATAAAATATTGTTATATTTTTCAAGCATGTTGTTAGTATTCCATTGTGTATGCTATTTTTTAGTTTCCTTACCTGTAGAATTTTGTTTCTTAAGTTACTACAAACATAGTGTATTTGAAGATATAAATAAGTTTTTCAATTTTAATTAAATAAAAATTATAAAAATCTTGTTAGGTTTGGTAGAGTAGAATTATATTGGAGCATGTAAGATCTATCAAATCCTTTTAGCTCTGTATATCAACAATCTCATTCATCATTTATTATCAATTAAGTGATACCATGTTATCTTTAGGCCTTCATAGAAGGGTTTTTTATTGAAACAAACCTTGTAATTTATTCAACATAAATCAAAGACACAAAATAATTAAGGATGTTGTAAAACATCTAGAAAATATAAAGGATTGTAAGTCACTCGTTGCCATTAAAATGGAAATACAAAAGGGGTTATAAATAACTGTTGAGGTTTTAGGCCTCAATAAGTGATATATATTGAAGAAGAATCAAAAGAAAGGAAGTTGACACCAACAAAGTTGAAGGAAATGGGAGGTGCGCAAGGAGGTTTCAGCTATAAACCAAATATTGAAAGAAATATTTCTTAACACCAAATAATTGTACAATGTGTGTACTATAGCGCATTCCTCCAACATGTGTTTCATAGTGTACATAAAAATCCAAAATGGATGGCCTAGATGAAAGAATAATGTCACAAGATTTAGTTGTTTCTATGATGCACCTCCGTGTATTCACCACCAATGAAATTCTATCTTATCCAGACTGGAGTAGTTGGGAAAACGTTTCCACCCCTGACGGAAATTGAATGTATCTATGGATGATGGGAAGTTGAATTTTTTTTGCCCATTTTGGGATTGAAACACCATTTGTTCATCTGATTCATTTATAAACTTTTAAACAAAGAATGAGTGTAGCACACGCAACGCAAAACTAGCAAGCAATAAAAGACAATTGTTTTCAATATTCAATTTAAAAATTGAAACTTTTCTCAACAAATTCCATATATTCAATTGTATTCATGTCAAATTCATTTGTGTTGATTCTTATTTATTAGTATCACCTAATGAGCTCCAAAAACTAAATAGGCATTGATAATCTTGTTTGTTTAGGAAGTTGTGGTTTACAAGCCTTTCTATTCTCCAATTATATTACAACATTCCTAATTATAGGGAACTTTAGATTTGGGTATTCATCGTGGACATCTATCATATTTTCATGGAGTTATCTTGACTAGTGACATCTATTTATAGAGTCTTGTTTAGGTTTGCATATTTGTTTTTCCTATCGATGGTCCTTGTAGACAAACTTTGTTGCCAACACTAATTGTTGAACATAGTGAACACGAATTGTGGCACGCTTTTTTTTGGTATGGTAGGCGAGGTTGGATACAAAGTGTTGGATCTTTTACATGGGTGTCTTCGAGAGGCTTTACATTTTATATTTCTCTTGTAGTTCTTATTTTTTGCTGTAGAGAATAACTTATTTGTAGTGCACATAGGATTTATAAGGGGAATTATTTGTGGTGGGGTTCCTCACATTTATATTGCATCTACAATTTGAAGTGAGGTGCATCCGGAGGCAAGCATCTTACAAAGAGAAATTATAGAAATTCCTTGGTGGCTACGGTTTATATACTAGCTAGCAACAAGCAAAGACTATTCTCTGTGAAAGAAAATGTGCAAGTCCATATTAAGGTTTGATCAAAAGTGTGTACATAAAATATTGTTTATTTGGTACATATTTGTTTGAAATTATAAAAATTTATTGTGGGCAAGGTTTTACATAGTAGCAACAAACAAAAAATTTTCTCCCTTTCAGAAACTTTAGCAAGCCAGTGGTTTGGTTCATGGCAATGGCTGTCATGGAGATGAAGTACTTTTGTTGGGCGGCGTGGCATTTTGATGTGTATTCCTTACATGAATGGATTCGCGAGGAATGAACTGATATGCATATGTGTTTGAATTCATAGGATTTTGTTGTTCTTTTCTATTGTAATTTAGGGATGTATGTGATTCAAATTACAAAAATTTATTGGTTTTTCTTCGGTTATAGTTTACGTTAAAGCCCTAAACTGAAACTTAAAATAACAACTAAAATTAAATGCTAAAAAACATCTTTTCCTCATCGAAATATTTTTCATTTGATATAAGTTTTGTTGATATAAGTGTGTGTGTTATTGTTTGTGTGTGTGTGTATGCACCTATATAT
>MU224126.1:363334-384554 GCA_018584345.1 Thuja plicata
CCCCCCCCCCCTCTTATTTATTCTAACAATTGGTATCAGAGATTGTGTGCTTAGAAAGGGAGTTTAAAGACTCAAGCAAAATATCACAAGATGAGAAAAAGGGGCGTGCCTAGGTTGAACAAGGACAACTTTGCATCATGGAAAAGTAGGATAAGACTCCACCTATCAAGTATTGGAAATGATGTCACACGATACTTGGATACTGAATTTATTCTACCTACTAGACCTCCAATAGTTGATCAATTGAGAGAAAAACATGAACACAATTGCATGATGATAGAACTTGCTTCCTCACTCTCCGATGCTGAATTTGAAGATGTCAAATCATGCACCACTGTAAAGAAAATGTGGGACAAATTGAAGCTAGTACATGGAGGAGATACAAATGTGTTAAGAGCTAAGGAAGAAATCCTAAGAGGAAAGTTTGATGACCTAAGAATGAAAGAAGGAGAAAACATCACTCACTACAGTTGCATAATCAAAGAGGTTGTTAATGCTATCTAAGGAGTAGGAAGTGTACTTGAAGAAGAAACAGTGGTAAGTAAAATTCTAAGAACCTTACTCTCTGGTTATGTTATTAGAGTATATATTATACAAGAAATGAGAGCAGTAGAAAATAACAATGTTACTCTAGATAGTTTGATTGGTAGACTTATTTCATTTGAGATGAATAACTTTGACAATAGTGTCTTACCAACTATTGAGTCTGCATTCGAATCTTCTCTAAAGATAAGTAAATCAAGTCATAAACACACTATAAGAAATGATAGTGAAAGTGATAGTGATGAACAAGAACTTGATGAGATTGAAGCACTAATGGCTAAAAGATTGTAGAGAGGCAAAGGTAGATACAAAGGTAAATTACCATTGGTATGTTTTAATTGTAAAGAGATTGGACACTTTGCTGCTAGATGTCCTAACAAAAGAAAAGGAGACAGAAACAATGAGAGATCATATGAAAAGAAGTTTGACAGAGGTGATGATAGAGATTACCGAAGCAACCGACAATCTGACAGAAGAGACAACTGAGAATACAAGGACAAAGGAAAGAAAACTTGTTACTTGGCTGAGAACAAAGCTAGAAATACTGACACTGAATCTGATGAAGATATTGAGGTAGTATTTTTTTCTATGAAGGATGATTCAGATGAAGAAGAAATGTATGTTGAAACTGTACTCATATCTAAGGTTAGTAAAAATGATGTCTGGATTATTGATAGTCGTTGTACTCACCACATGACTGGAGATAAGGAAAAGTTTGAAACTTTTGAATATTATAATGGTGGATTAGTAAGAATGGGTAATGACTCACCTTCTCTGGTTGAAGGTAAAGAAACCATCATGTTGAATAATCTGATCAGATGTGAAAATGCATATTGGGTGAAAGGAGTTAACTATAATCTATTGAGTATTTCACAGCTGAATAACACAGGACACCGAGTTGCATTTGAGAACAAAATGGAAAATATCTTTAATGAATCAAGAAGGTTGATCAGAACTGGTGAACAGACAAAAGGTAACCTAATCTATCTTGATGATATTAATACCACTTATTTAATGGCTAGAAATGAATACATATGGTTGTGGCATAAAAGGTTATGTCATGTGTATTTTGACAACATGGTTAGGATAAGAAATAAAAGGAAAGTAAGAGGCTTATTGAGCATGTCAAAACCCAACCATGTCATGTGTAAGAATTGTCAAAAAGGTAAAATGACAAAGTCTAGTTTTGAGAGAAAAACCTACACATCTAATGCTATTCTAGAATTAGTCCATACTGACTTATGTGGACCAGTGAGAACAAAGAGATACTATGGTGATAGAAACTTCATTCTCTTTGTTGATGATTATTCTAGAATGATGACTATTATGTTCTTAAAAGAGATATCAAAAACATTCAAGATGTTTAAAGGCTATAAAGCTATAGTGGAAAAACAAAGTGGAAATGAACTAAAATGTCTAAGATCATATAGAGGAGGAGAATTTATTTCTGATGAATTCACCAACTTTTGTAATGAGCATATAATTCAAAGACATGTTTATGCACCGAGAACACCACAACAAAATGAGATTGCTAAAAGAAGGAAAAGATTCATTGTTGATTGTGCCAGAACACTGATGATTGAAAAAGGCATCACACAAACATTCTAGAGAGAAACTTTCAGTACTGTTGTCTACACATTAAACCGAGTTCAATTGAAGAAAGACACCAATAAGACACCTTATGAGCTATGGTATGGATACACACCCAATGTAAGTTACTTCATAATTTTTGGAAGTCAATGTTATATTTTAAAAGATGATAGAAATGGAAAGATTGATTCCAAAGGTGAAGAAGGAATATTTCTAGGTTATTCTACCAAAAGCAAGGCTTATAAATGTCTTAACAAATCCTCTAACAAAATCATTGAAAGTGCAAATGTCAAAGTAGATGAATTTGCTGAGAAAAATGATGAGGAAAGCAGAAAGGAACCAAAAGACTACAATAGGTTTGTTTACAGTGAAGAACTTGACACTCTTCTCAAGAAATAGTGTATCTCTCCCAAACCACAGAACAATGCACCCGAACATTAGGCTGCAAACACCAAGAATCAGAAAATTTCTCAAAATGATGCACCGAGCAATGGAGATCAAAATGAAGTTCAATATGATGATCAGAATGATGAACAAAGAGTTGAACCGGTACTTTCCAAGTATGTCAAAAGACACCATCCATGGAACCAAATCATAGGAGACAAAAAGGATGGAATGAGAACAAGAAGCAAGTCTCTGAACACTAGATGTTTAATTTGTGATTTTGAGCCTAAATTTGTCATTACTGCACCTGAGAATATAGAATAGGTCAGTGCTATGAATAAAGAGATAGAGAAGATTGAGAAGAATAGAACATGGACATTAGTACCTAGACCGGATGAAAAGAATGTCATTAGTACCAAATGGATATTCAGAAACAAGCTGAATGAGAATGGAGAAGTCACAAGGAACAAATCAAGACTAGTATTCAAAGGGTATGCACAAGAAGAAGGTATTGACTATGGAGAAACCCTTGCACCCATTGCTAGAATAGAAGGAGTAAGAATTCTACTTTCTTATGCTGCTTACAAAGGATCCAAGGTATACCAAATGGATGTCAAATCTGCAATCTTAAATGGAATACTAGAAGAAGAGGTATACATTGAACAACCAGAAGGGTTTGTTGATCATAGCAAGAGGAACATGGTTTGTAGACTACATAAAGACTTGTATGGATTAAAACAAGCACCAAGAGCATGGTATGAAAGACTTCACTCTTATCTCATAAGTATTGGATTTGTGAGAACAAGTGAAAATAGTAATATGTATTTAAAAGAAGATACTGATAATAACATTCTAATTGCTGAAATATTTGTTCATGATATCATATGTGGAGGTAATGATATGTTATGAAAATGATTTGTTGATGAAATGCATATACATCACACAATCAACAAGATTAATGCATATACATCACACAATCTAAATACATCAAGGAAGTTCTCAAGATATTCAAAATGGAGGACTCCAAGCTAGTTGGAACACTTGTGGAAACTAGATGCAAGCTGACAAAGGAAGACAAGTCAACTGAGGTAAATCAGACCTTATATAGATCAATGATTGGAAAACTCATGTATGTTGTACATATTAGACCAGATATAGCACATGCAGTTGGAATAGTTGCAAGATTCTCTACTAATCCCAAGGAATCACACATGACTTTTGTCAAAAGAATTTTGAGAAATCTAAAGAATACTGAAGACTATGGCCTATGGTATAAAAGAGAAGGCAAATTTGAGCTTCAGGTCTATACAGATGTTGATTGGGCTAGAAATTTAGATGATAGAAAGAGCACAACAGGAGGAGCATTCTTTATGGGTGACAGATTTGTCACATGGATAAGTAAGAAGCAAGGATGCATCTCACAATCCACTGTAGAAGAAGAATATGTGGCTAGTGCTACAAATTTCTCTAACATTGCATGGATCAAACAATTATTGGAAGGAATGAATATGAAGATTCTTGAACCATTAATTATCTATTGTGATAATACTAGTGCTATCAACATTTCAAAGAACCATGTCATGCATGCTAAGACAAAGCATATTGCTATCAAGTATCATTACTTAAGAGAACAAGTGCAAGAGAAAGAGGTGATACTGGAATATTTTCTATCAAAGGAACAATTAGCAGACATATTCACAAATCCATTACCAAAAGATACATTTGAGTACTTGAGGAAGAGACTAGGGGGTCGACCCTTGTCTACTTGTCACTAAGCTAACTAGGAGGCTGCATCAGCCTACACATTATCAGAAGATCAATCATGTTGATGCAAGTTGGAAATGGACTACAAAGATATATCAGTACACAAAAAGGTACATATCTGGACCACACACCAGATTTAATGTATTGTTGATGGAGAGGATATTCAAGGAATATATTATGGAAAAGGGGTATAGTTTGGCATTATTGTCAAAGGGAGAGATGTACTTAATGAATATGGAGAGAAGTATTCAATAAAATATATTGATATCAAAGGCAAAAGAGATATGAAATATCTATTATAATCATCCAAAGGGAGAGAAAAGAACTATCCATCAAGGAGAGGAACAGTCAAAGGGAGAGAAAACATCAGAGAAAGATTCAAAGAAACATCCATCTAAGGGAGAGAATTGGAAAAGTTAACAATGCATATCTATCTAGGATAGGGAAGAAAGAATGAAGGTAGTACTCTGAAAGAATCAAATCTAAGCTAGAAGAGCTTACCGAGAGTTGGACATTTGTATTGGTTATAGAAAAATAAGTTAGGTAAATATTGATGAACTACAACTAATATATTTTATATTGTATTAGTAGTATGTAGTATGTTTCCATCAATACCAAAGGGAGATATTGACTAACTATAAATGATTGAATGTTTCAAGATGACAAAGTTGATGATCACCGAGCTGCAGAAAGTAAATGCAAGACATTAAATCAATTAATGTGTTGTATTATCATTTATGTCAACTTAATGTGCTATGATTAGTAATATTCATAATGTCATAGACTTCAAAAAATCAAAGAGATAAAGTTTTTGTTGTCGGTAATCATGTACACCGAGTGACAGTGTTACCCGAGCAAGTGATACCCAAGAAAGCATTACCGAGCTAACTACAATTGTCATCGAACATAACTGAAGTTGATGCTTGAGCTATCTGCAATAGTCACCAAGCACAACTAAAGTGTTGACCGATGAGAAATAAAGTTAGGATATGAAAAAACAACTTAGCTCACAGGAGCTAAATATAGAGTTAACTGATTGATTACTTTGTTTTCATCAACTAGTTAAAAGCTAAAGATAAGAAGGATATTTAAAGCATGTTTTATTCCAAAAAAAAAGGAGAGTTTTGCGGGATTAAAACTAAAGCAAGCATAGTGAGCTTTACAGATTAAGAAGTGATAAATGAAGAAAAAAAGAAGGACAAGAAACCGTGAAATCATGTCTATAAAAAGAGATAAGTAATTCATTATGAAGAGAGGAATGCTGAAAATAATTCTGGTGAAGATAGAAGTCTTCATACAGATCTGATAATACAAGATGAAGAATAGAGCTAAGAATTCTGTGGACACTGAGAAATAACATTCACTGAGTAGAAATAAGTGGAGCAAAGGAGAAGAAGAGAAAAATTGATAAAAAGATGTATTGTGGAGTTACAATAGATCTGAAAAACTGCAATTCAAAGTTGTATTAATGAACAAATCATATACTGTTTTAGTTTAACCATTGATTCAGAAAATCCCTTAATAGAGTAGGATTTAACCATCCTTTATATATTGAGATACATCCCAAGGAGTATCAAAAGGTTTTCATTTTGACAGCATAGTGAATGTGAGGTCAAGTGATAAAATGTTAGTGATAAATCCTCTAACAAGGTTGCACTTAATAGTGTGTTTGTAACCTTTAACAGGGTTGGCTCTTCACTGAGCTCACTTTAGAAGAGTGAAAATTTTGGGTTACCGGTCCCAAGTAGTTTTTCCCCTAACAGGGTTTCCACATTAAAAATCCATGTGTCAAATGTGTATATGGTTCATTTCTTTGATGTTTTGCTTTACACATTAATAAAACAGGATTGATCGGTAAATACTAAGTTATTTACTGTATTTTGGTAAAGGTTAAGAAAAGATAGACTACTATTCGGTAAAGCTTAAGGAAAGGATAAATAGTATATTCACCGAGAAATATATATTTGATAAAGGCATACATCTTGTAGGACTAAAGATAGATAGAGGTTTTATAATTGTGGTATAAAGTTTTGGATGAATATTGGATTAGTTTTTGAGGCCACTGATTCACCCCCCCTCTCAGTTATTCTAACACACACACACACACACATAATCTAACCAAGCCTCGGTGTGGGATTGCATACTGTGAAATAAATGTGAACACATAAGGAAAAATTAGAGACCATATTTTATATTCAATTGATTCATTCAGGATCTCAATTGGATGATCTCTCATTACAATGTAATGACTTTTTTTAAAGCCTTATTTTCCCTCACAAAAAATGCCTACAGGGATAACTTCCCATTTAACTAATTTTTTGTTTATTAACCTAAACCTAAACCTAAAGTAATCCAACTAATGTAAAACCTCAACATTCCCCCCTCATTACATTAATACGAACAAGAGTGGAACATTGAAAGAGTTTTGAACCCTACCCTTCTAGAGACCTTGATGAAGCGTCTTCACCAATCCTCCTCACTCACTTAAGAAACACTGAACTGACTGCATATGTGGATCTCCTGACCATAGAACCTGAAACCATCTACACCACTCAAGAAACACCGAACTGGCTACATCAGTAGATCTCTTGACCATAGAACCTGATAATGATTTGTACGACATGAGTGTTCCCACCTTCCACGCACAATGAGACACATTTTGTCTGAAATTCCACATCTTCTCTGAGTGTATATAATGTATCCTCAAGTGTTGCATTTGAGATGCCTTTCCTCTGAAAGTCCACATCTCCTTCGAGCGTGTCTAACACCTCCTCAAGTGATGTGGAAACAATCTCTCCTTTGATGCACAAATCACCACTAATACGCTTCAACATGATACACCTTTCCTTTGAAAGCCCACATCTCTTCCGAGTGTGTCTAACGTCTCCTCAAGTGCTTCACAAATTAATAACCAAATCTTGTCCCCATCACTCCTTGAAGGGACAACCATGATTCCAAGTCCCCTCTTCTCTTTAGGGACACAAATATGTCAAGCCCTCTCTTTTCTTCAGGGATGAATTTTCAAGGCCCCAGCTTTTTGGGGACACAAATAGGTTGCTTCTCATTCAATGAATCACCCCTGAGTGAGAAGCTTGAACCGTCGGTAACACCAACATCAAAACACAGGTTTATAGTGCAGCCTGACACAATAGTTAATAAAGGTCACTGAAAATGTTAAGTATAGTGGAACCCGACAGACAAATTCACAAGGGAACCCGACAACAAATTTTATAGGGTAACCTGATAGAGAAGTCAATAGAGCAAACCAAAAGAATAGAGAACAGAGGAACCCGACAAACAGTCTACAAAGAAACTCGAGAAGAAAGACTATAGAGCAACCCGAGCACCAGTCTACCGAGAGACAATTTTATTCCAAAAAATGTGGATCTAACTTACACATCAAATAAAATACTTAAGTTTTATATTTATCTTAAAGCTTAGCTTTAAATCCATTTCTTGAGGGACAAGTAAAGCAAGTATAATTGTTTTAATCAGTCTAACTAATTGAAAATATGCGAACTAGGAGATCAAGGTCAAGTTGTAAAACTTTGATCATAGAGTTATCATTGTAATGCGTGAAACTCATTTAAGTCAAATTCATTGTATAAATAGATGTGAAATCAATCACAAGAATATGATGTGATGATGTTTGTAGCCAAGGAACACATCTAAGGATCAGAGACAAAGTTTTATGCAGAAGAACAACAAAAGATGGAATAAGTTATAAAGAACAAGATGCAAGGCTACCGAGCTAAACAAAGGTATTAATCAGTCACTATAGGTGATACATTATATTGTGAAATTTAATGGATCTGTACTCATCAATTCTAGATTGCATATACTCAGGTCAATAAGTATTTTTTACTACATTCTAACAAGTGTAGCAAATAGAAGAAATCCTTTGAGAAGGTGGATTTAACAATCCTTTTGTAAATCTCTTAATTGAGTGTACACTAAATAGTGTTACTAAAGCTCTCAACAAAGTAGACCTTAACTAGTCTAAACATGTTAATCCTAACAGGATAAGATCATCAGAAGTGATCAAACTTGTAAGCCTTAACCGACCCCTTCCATTCTGCAAATAGTGAAGTTTTGTAGGTTTCTTCCCCACTCTAGTTTTTACCTTCTAACAGGGGTTTTCTACGTTACCAAATCTTGTTTCATGTGTCAATACATTTCATGAATGTTTCTATGAATGTTTACATGCGAATTAAGTTTATGAATTGATATAACATGTATAAGATAAGAATAGCATATATGATTGGTAATACAATGAATTGATTACTAAAGGATTAAGGTTAATTGATAAAAAAATTTAAGGGTATAGATTCACCCCTCCCCTCTCAGTACACACCATTCCATTATTCCAAAAAAATAAACCGCTCCACCCAAACCAACACAAAATGCACCAATTTGCTCATAAAAATGTGCTAAGTTACTTCCACTAAAATTTCATTAAATATAAAAATTTCATTTACTGAACTAAAAGACAAGAGTCGAGGCACCATATCCTACCAGAAACAACGTAATGTGGAAAACATATTTTCACATAATTTTTTTGCTTGGATAGACAGGTTTGATGGATACGAAAATATGGGAAGCAATTTGAACACAACTTCAAATCCATGCTTCCACTACGAAATTTAATTCCCTTTCAATTTGCAAATTTTATAATGCTTCATTGAATGTTTATAAATCCTACAAAGTACTATGAAATTTATTTTACCTTCACTGCTTACTCTACACTCTCTGCTGAAAGGAAACCAAGTGTGCGGAAAATAGTTCCCTACGCTAAACTCCCGAGAAGAGGATCATGCAAATTCAAATTTAACCCTTAGCAATTACAGAATGATAATACAATAACATGCATACATAGAAAAATGAGAATGACACAATGATTTACCCTAGGGAAAACCTTTCGGTAAAAAACCCCAGCACTCCAAAACCTGCACAATGTATTAATCAAAACTATTACTGTTTACAATACACTTGCAATGCAAGTTCTTTCTGGAGATAATCAACACTTGAAGACAAATTCAGCAGCATAAAAACATTCCAACAATAAACTACTTCTCACTCAGATTTGCAACCCTAAAAAATTCTTATATCATGCGCTTCCCTTTCTAGGGCAACTTCTAAAGACACCCATATTAGGGTTTTACCATTCTCCAATAAAATAGGAACCCCACAATTGCTGAAGAGTGTACAACACTCAACATGATCAGTTGCCACATGTCTTTCATGTCTTCACCCATCATCGAATCTTCCACAATTATCTCTTACAAATATGAATGACCGTCATAGGAATCCATCATAACCGTTTCAGTCATGATTGCCTTACACATTGTCCAAAGTGTCGACATTTGGAAAATATAAAATGTAAGGAAATATACAAGGTTGAGACACCTTATTCCTAACATTCTCCCACTTGTCAAACACCTTGTAAGAGCCAAAGGAAATAACAAGATTTAATTGCTATAGGTTGAGAGGCCCATAGACTCTGAACACCATCTGAACTTCGCTGTGCCCATAGGTTTTGTCAATGCATCCGCAACATTCTTTACTATATCTACCTTCTCCAAACTTACCTTTCCATCCTCTACCATATCTCTCACAAAGTGAAGCTGCACATCAATGTGCTTCGTTCTGGCATGGAAATTTGGATTCTTTGCAAGACAAATAACACTCTGACTGTCACAACAAATTGTAATCTGTCCTGCATCAACACCAACATCAGAACACAATCTCCTAAGCCAAATGGCTTCCTTACAAGCATGAGTAGATACCATGTACTCTTCTTCTATCATAGACAAAGCAACCACAGGTTGTTTCTTACTCATCCAACTGATAGCACCACCAAACATAGTGAACACATAGGCACTGGTGGATCTCCTGCTGTCAATGTCACCTGCCCAATCTGAATCCACAAACCCATTAATACAAACTAAATGTGGAGCTCCAGAAGATTTTCCATGATAGCATATGGAATACTTTGATGTACCCTTCAAATATCTAAACACTCTCTTAACTGCATCCCAATGTACCTATCTAGGTTTAGCCATAAACTGACTTAGAACTCCCACTGCTTGCGCAATGTCTAGTATAGTATAGACCATAGCATACATAAGGCTGCCAACTGCACTCGCATAAGGTACTTTTCTCATGTCCTCCACCTCACTAGGAGATTTTGGATAATCATCCATAGATAACTTTATTCCCATAGAAACAGGAACACACAATGGTCTGCAATCTACCATGCTAAACCTATCCAACACAGAATTCACATACTTACTCTGACTCAACCAAAGTTTTTTGTTAGACCTATCTTTGCTAATTTCCATACCTAGAATACACCTAGGTGACCCTAGATATTTCATTTCAAACTATGCTGAAAACTGAGACTTCAAATCAGAAATCATACCCATACCCTTCCCAATCAACAACATATCATCAACATATAATGCAATAATAAGAAGGTGATCATTGTCAACTTTGAAATAAACACAATGATCTGATTTCGATCTCAGAAAACCAGTCGACAACACAAAGGAATCAAATCTAAGCTACCACATCCTAGCAGATTGTTTTAAATATACAGAGACTTCTTTAATCTCCAAACCAAAAACTCTTTACCTTTCTGAATATAGTGCTCGGGCTGTGACATATAGATCTCTTCCTCCAAATCACCATGAAGGAAAGTTGTCTTCACATCCATTTGTTCTACCTCTAAATCATATGATGATGCTAGAGATAACAAAAATCTAATGGATGTAAAATTTGCAACAAGAGAGAATATTTCACCATAATCAATTCCTTCCACCTATGAATACCCCTTTGCAACCAATATGGCCTTGTACCTCTCAACACTACCATCTGCACAAAATTTCATCTTAAACACCCATTTGCTTCCAACAGGTTTCTGTCCTTTAGGAAAAGGTACTAGGTCCCAAGTTTTGTTCTTCTCCAATGAAGCCATCTCATCATCCATGGCCTCAATATAGGAACCTGCATCTTCCATACCCATATCCTCTTTCACAGATCTAGGCTCATCAGTGTTTGTAATCAAGGCATAAGCACAACCAGAATCTAACATAGAAAATCCAAACCTCTCTAGCTGCTTTCTTTCTCTTGTGGATCTCCTCAAGGGATGAGGTTGAGGTTTTTCTACCTCTTCTTCTAAATTTTCCGAGCTGCTAGAGCTCTCCTCATCATCAGATCCATCACGATCTCTCTGTTCAGTCTTCTCAGGGGTAGGAGGAAACTGAATAACATCTTCTTTCATTTCTTTTTCATCTAGCTGTAGAAATATAGGTGTTAGCTCTCTAAAAATAAAATTTCTACAATAAAAGACCTTACCAATCACAGGATCCCAAAGCTTGTATCCTTTCACACCAACACTGTAGCCGATGAAGATACATTTTACAACCTTGTTTTCCAACTTAGATCTTCTCTCCTTAGGAAAATGTGCATAAGCTTCACAACCAAAAACACAAAGATGTCTAGCTAAAGGCTTCTTTCCAGACCACACCTCCAAGGGTGTCTTACCAACAAGAGATGATGTAAGAGATCTGTTAACCAAATAGCAAGAAGTGGCCACAGCTTCAGCCCAAAACCTTTGTTCGAGGCCAGCTCCACTAAGCATACTCCTAGCCTTCTCCATCAGTGTCATGTTCATTATTTCTGCAACTCCATTTTGTTGTGGGGTATAAGGAGCTGTCTTATGCCTCTCGATCCCTCATTCTTTATAGAACTATTCAAACTCTACCGAACAAAACTCACCACCATTGTCAGTTCTCACACTCTTAATTCTTTTACTAGTCTGATTCTCTACGAGAGCTTTAAATTCCTTGAACCGAATGAAAACTTGTGTCTTTCTTTTAAGGAAATTAATCCATGTCCTTCTACTATAATCATCTATAAAAGATACAAAATATACATATTTGGAGAGTGAAGGAACTTTAACAGGACCAAACACATCTAAATGGATAAGATCCAAAATACTAGAAGACGTGAGAACTGGAGTAAAACTGAACATGATTTTGCTTACCATAAACACAATGTTCACAGAAGTTGAACTCAAGACTACAATCATTTAATTCCTCAATCAGGTTTTTATTTCTCAGGGTTTTGAGACCCTTCTCACTAATGTGGCCAAATCTCATATGCCACAGCATTTTCTTTTCTGCAGGAAGTTTTCCTTCCAAAGTGTTGGCACCCTTAGGTACACTTTCTGCACTACCATCAGAACCCATTACCATAGACTTCTTCACTGTTGGTTCAGATGGTGGAGATGAAGTGACTGCTACTTTATTCCTTGAGACAGAAGAACTATTGCACTGTGAATGCAAGCATCCAGCTGAAACATGGTACCTCTCCTAGTACCTTTCGCGAGCACTATAGCTCCTCTAATCATCTTGCATCCATCTTTTGAAAAAACAACTTGCACACCTACATCATTCAACATACTTATAGATAACAGGTTTTGTGCTAAACCTGGGATGTGCATTACCCCATTGATCCCCTTTACTCGTCCATCAGGGAATCTGATAGTGACTCTTCCTCGTCCAACTATCTCTAGGTGAGAGTCATCGATTAGGTACACCTTTCCACCATCAAACTCTTCATACTTTGAGAACCAACTTCGATGAGAGGTCATGTGAAAAGAAGCACCCGAGTCAATTAGCCACACATCATCAGATGCATGATTGGCCAAGGCTGTGACAAAAGCATCACCATCTTCTTGAGATTTTTTTGAATCTGAATCTGCGCTTTTCTTCTTCTTCTTTGGCTCTTTTCAGTCCTCACGGAAGTGCCCAGTCTTACCATAGTTCCAACATGTTACCTTAGACTTTCTAGGAGTATTAAATTTCCCACAAGATTTGGATCTACCCTTTTCAGACTTATTGTCATTTTTCTTTCCTTTGTCTTTGGATCTACTGTGAACAGCAAGGGCTTCCTTGGTTGAATCGAAAGTCTTTCTTCGCATCTCTTTAGATAACAGTGAAGACACCACATCATCTATTTGGAAAGTGAAAATAGTACTCCCAAGGGCCATCATAAGATGGTCCCATGAATCTAGCAAGGAACATAGCAGGGTCATACATCGATCCTCCTCCTCCAACTTGACACCAGTTGATGTCAATTGTGCAATTATCATGTTAAACACGTTCAGGTGATCTGCAATAGATCCTCCTTCCTCCATTCTCAGAGAATACAACCTCTTTCTTAGGAACAATCTGTTCACCAAGGACTTGGCCTGATACACAGACCCAAGCCGTATACATCGAGAACATTCAAGAGAACAAAATCTGGTAGACAAAGTCTAATGAGACCCTTAGCTTTCTGATCCTTGAGATCCCAAACTTCTTGAGGCATGTTTACTAGTTTAATATCATTATCAACCGCCTCCCATACATCATAGTGTACGAGCATATCTTTCATCTTGAGTTTCCACAACTCAAAGTTTGTGCCATTGAACTTTTCCACCTCCATTCTACTGTATGAAGAACCTGCCATCTCTTCCTGTAATAAGGTTATGAATACTCTGCAACAATACTCCCACTAAACTGGAGATAAGCTCAAAAAACTCGTACCCTAACAAATAGAACCAAAACTGGCCAGGATTTGATACCAACTAAAAGGAAACTAAGTGTGCAAAAAATAGTTCCCTACGCTTAACTCCCGAGAAGAGGATCGTGCAAATTCAAATTTAACCCTTAGCAATTATAGAATGATAATACAATAACATTCATACATAGAAAAATGAGAATGACACAATGATTTACCCTGGGGAAAACCTTTTGGTAAAAAACCCCAGCACTCCAAAACCTGCACAATGTATTAATCAAAACTTTACTGTTTACAATACACTTGCAATGCAAGTTCTTTCAGGAGATAATCAACACTTGAAGACAAATTTGGCAGCATAAAAATGTTCCAACAATACACTAAATTCTCACTCAGATTTGCAACCCTAAGAAATTCTTATATCATGTGCTTCCCTTTGTAGGTCAACTTCCAAAGACAACCGTATTAGGGTTTTACCATTCTCCAAGAAAATAGGAACCCCACAGTTGTAGAAGAGTGTACAGTACTCAACATGATCAGTTGCCACATGTTTTGCATGTCTTCACCCATCATCGAATCTTCTGCAATTAGCTCTTACAAATATTAATGACCGTCATAGGAATTTGTCATAACCATTTTAGTCACGATTACCTTACACATTGTCCAAAGTGCCGACATTTGGAAAATATAAAATGTCAGGAAATATACAAGGTTGAGACACTTTATTCCTAACATCTACAATGCATATCACCAATCATTGAGCCCATTGAGATGACATCTCTTGCGACATTTTGTCAAATAATTCATTACCAAACAACACGATCCATGATATGACATCTCTGTTTTGACATTCTGTCAAAAGATTCAATGATTTGTGAAGTCATCCATGAAACACAACATTCATGTAATGTCATCTCCTACCAACCAACAACCTTCTTCAAAATCCTATCGTTGCCACATCAAGTATTGCTTGCTCTGATAACAAATGTGAACACAAAAGGAACAACTAGAAACCAAATTTGATATTCAATTGATTCATTCAGGATCTCATTTGGATGATCTCTCATTACAATATAATGGCTTTTTTTAAATCCTTATTTTACCTCATAGAAATGACCTACAACAATAACTTCTCATTTAAATAATTTATTGTTTATTAACCTAAGCCTAAACCTAAAATAATCTAATTAATGTAAAACTCCAACAATAAAAACACACACACACACACATCATGTGAGCAAGCCTCAGTGTGGGCTTGTATATTGGGAAATAAAGAAATAATATTATTTATATGTAAGAATAGTTATTTCATATTTGCTTCCCATATGTTGCACCAATTACGATCTACACAAAATACTATGTATTTGGTGCTACTCTGTAATCGGAAGCCACCATAACAAATCTATATCACAACAATGTTTTTTCCCTATATTATAACAGAAGGGGAACCAAGAAATTTGTGTAATTTGAACCACATATGCATCCTTAAATTATAAGAGAAGAAACAATATTTTGTATAAACCCTAACTGACACAAGGAAACAAGAAACAAAAAATCTTTGTAAAACTAAGAAATTCATATAAGTTCAAGAACATACGCATTTAGTCCAGGGTTTTAGAAGCGCAAAAACAATTTTTTTATTCTTCGTTTTCAGTCTTAAGTACTATTTCAACCAACAAAATTTTGTAATTTCAAACACATGCACCAAACAAACAACACATTTTTTACATTCTCTATTTTTCAATCTGAACTACCATTTCAACCAATAAAATTCTATAATTTCAAACACATATGCACAAAAACAAACAATATTATATGTAGACCCTAACCACCACATCAAAACTAAAAACGAAAAATAGGAAACAAATGTGGTTTGCAAAAATATTTTGTCCCTAAATTATAACACAATAAAAACCAAGGAGGTTGAATAACAATTCCAAGCAAAAAAATTATGTAACTTCAAAGACATATGTAGGTAAGAAACAATATAACATATGCACCAAAAAAACAATATTCTATGTAAACCCTAACCACCACATCGAAAATACAAACAACAAATATGAAACAAATGTAAATTGCAACAATAATTTGACCCTAAATTATAACAAAAGAAAAACCAAAAAAATTCTATAATTTGAAACACACATGCATCCCTAAAACACAACAGAAGAGAACAAACATAATCCTCTAAGTTTGAGCACACATGCATTTCACTTTAGGGTTTTCAAAGGCCACAAACTAATTTTGCATTCCCTATTTTTTAGCCTAAACCACTATTCCCACCAACTTGAAACAACAAATAGGAAACAAATGTGTTTTGCAACAATATTTTATCCCTAAATTATAACACGAAAAATCAAGTAGCCTAAACAACTATTCCAAGAAAAAAAATTATGTAACTTAAAACACATATGCAGGAAAGAAACAATCTAACATTATCACCAAACAAACAACATTCTATGTAAACCCTAACCACCACATCAAAACAAAAAACAAAAAATACTAAACAAATGTAAAGTGCAACAATATTTGTCCTTAAATTATAACAGGAAAAAAACCTTGAGAAATGTTTGTAATTTGAAACACACATGGATCACTAAATCACAACAGAAGAAAAATGAACAAAATCATCTTGAGTTTGAGCACATGCATTTTACTTTAGGGTTTTCAAAGGCCAGAAACTAATTTTGCATTCTCTATTTTTAAGCCTAAACCACTATTCCAACTAAGAAATATTTGTAACTTCAAACACATATGCAAGAAACAAACAATTGTGTTTACCTGTGAAAATAGTTTTTTGATATTTAGCTCGCATATGTTGTACCGGTTATGGTTTACACCGAATATTATTTATGAATTTCACATTAGGGTTTTAAAAGGCTCAAAAAAAATTTCATATTCTCTGATTTTGACTCTGAACTACTATTTCAAACAAGAAAATTTTGTAATTTCAAACACATATCCACCTAACAAATAATAATTTTTCTAATCCATAAACACCATAATGAATCAATAAACAACAAACCAAAACACAACAAAAAATAACTATTTTTACACCACAACATGTGAGCAAGCCTTAGTCCAGATTTGCACACTGGGAAATAAAGAAACATATTGTTTACCTGTGAAAATAGTTATTTGATATATGGTTCCCATATGTTGTACCTTTTATAATTTACACATAATATTGCTTACGCATTTAAATCTAGGGTTTTAAAAGGTCCAAAACAAATTTCAAATTCTCTATTTTTCAGTCTCAACTACTATTTCAAAAAAAAAAATCTGTAATTTCAAACACATGTACCAAAAACAATATTCTATATAAACCATAACCACTGCAAGGAAACAACACAAGGAAATAGCAAACAAGAAACCAAAACTCGACAACAAATAACTATTTTGACAACACATCATGCGAGCAAGCCTTAGTGTGGACTTGCACACTGGAAAATAAAGAAACAATATTGTTTACCTGTGAAAATAGTTATTTGGTATTCAATTCCAATACGTTGTACATGTTATGGTTTACACAGAATATTATTTGTGTATTTCATTATAGGGTTTTAAAAGGTCGAAAATGAATTTCACATTCTCTATTTTTGAGTCTCAACTATTATTTCAATAATAAAAATTGAAATTCCAAACACATATGTACCAAATAAACAATAATTTGTATATATCGTAAGTACCACAAGGAAAAAAAATAAAAAAATAAAACACAACACCAAATAACTATTTTGACAACACAAAAAGAAAATTTCCAACCTGAAGAAGAGACAACGAAGGGTGCTCACAAAATCAACATCTATAATGAACCCCAGAACACACAATGCCCCCTGCAAACCCTATGCACAATGTAGAAAAATTATTCTCTACAACAACAAATTAAAACCACATACCAAACGCGAAAACAAGAAGAGAAAAAAATATATAACCTATTTCTTGTCAAAGAGCCCCACGCAGAAGACCCAACACTCTATATCCAAACCGTAGGCAAGTTGAAAAATACCAAATACAGAAGATGTTGACAACGAATACCCAATAACCATCCACCAACCCACACAGTTCCTTTCACACCCTAAACTTTGTCACCAAACCCTAGTCACCATAAAATAGTGAATGCAAAAGATGTCAAAGATGAATATCCAAAAATGAGCCACAAACCCGCACGTTCTATTGCATACCCTATGCACAATGCATAAAAGTTATTCTATACAACAAAAAATCAAAACTCAAACCAAATGAGGAAATAATAGAGAAATAAATACAAAACCTAAAGCCTCTCAAAGATGCCTATGTGGATGTCCATGACGCATATCTAAAAACAAGCCACCAACCCGCACGGTTCCCTGTTGTAAGGTAGAAAAATGTTTTTGGCATTGTTTATGAAATGTGGATTCATTTAACATAAAATACCTTACATTAAATATGATATGGGGGTAAATAAGATGCTCTCCTTCTATCCTTAGATATGCAAATGAAAGATCCAAGTTGATTAACCCAAAATGAAGGATCAATGCATAAATGAATCAATCACTTGGAAACAAGAATAAGGAAGGAAGATCTTAAGTACCTGGCTTGATTTGAATGCGAAATAGATTTAGATAGATTGCTAACCTTAATTAAATTGAATAGAAGAAATGCAATAACCTTGAAATATTGCAGATCTAAAGAATGTTGTTTTCTGAAGCTTGTGTTGAGTTTCTGGAGAATCTGAGATCATATCTGGAATAGAAACGCAGAGACGGACAAAACCCAAAAATCTTTTTTTGTTCTGAGACAGTTTTGATTTGTACCCTAAAGTCAATGTCACCATTTTCCAAAAGTTCTGATTGCGCCCTATGTCACAATCAACCTAAAAAGTCTCAGACTGAAATTCTATTTTTGAATCCTGAAAGTTTGTCGAAAAGGGTATCCGAATCTCCGTCCCGATCGGTTGTTCCCAACATGTACCTATATGAAAAAGGGTTTGTTTGTTGGGGGGAGGGGTTTGCATTGGTCAAACCCTAGTTTTGGAATTAACCTCAAATATATAATTGAAATTGCAGAAATAAACAAAGTAAATGAATCAATTTACCTTGCTCATGTAAAAGTCCTTGTGGGGGATTTGAATCCTTGAATCCACAAGTATGGATGCACCAAATGGATGTAGAATGTAGAATGGAGAATGTAGGATGTCTTCAATCAATTTCTTGTAGATCTTCAACACAAATCTTGAATGGGTTCTTTGAATTGGAAGAGGCTTGGAGGAATTTGGATGGAGAAATATTTAACAAGAGGGCTCCATGGAGCTTGAATCCTTCAATGGCCACCAATGGATCTCCTTGATGAAAATGGATGCTTGAGAATGGATGAATGCTCCATGCTACTTGGCTTGCTTTAAATCTTGCTTCTTCACCTTTGTAATTCACTCTTCAATTCTTGAGCTCTTGCAATTATCAAGTTTTAGATTGTTCATGCTTGTGGATAATGATGGTTAGAGAAAATGAGAGGAGAAAACTTCCTTTTCTATGAAATTAGGGCACAATATTCTAGAGAGGCCGACATAGGAGAATTAAATTCTCATTGAACCCATGCCCCTAGAAGAGGACCTATGTTAAATATAGTTTAGGATTTGTTGTCCCGAAGTCTGAAACAGCCGACCCGGAAGCAGGAATTAACTTTTCCCAAAGACCGACATCCAAAAACCCTAAGATTCTAAAATTTGAACCCCAGGCCTGGAAAAAGTCAATTTTGACCTAGGTCAAGGTTAAGGTCAGCCTTGACCCAAAAAGGTTGACCTTGACCCTGAGGTCAAAGTTCAAGTTTCTCAGTCTGGGGTGCCAGAAATATGTTGGAAAAAGTGGAAATGGGGCAGAACAGGGGGATAAAGCAAGATCAAATTTAGGAACCCATTCAAGGTACTTGACATGACCCCAAACCACTTACTTAGAAGGCTAAACTAGTCTACCATGGAAGTGCTTCCATTTTATGACTATACATTTAGCCCCCACTTTAGCAAGAGTATGGACTCAATACAAACTCTTGGTAAAGGAGATAAAAAAGAATAGATAATCTTATTGGAATCAAAAAGGGAAAAAGGAATCCTCAAACCCCCAAGGGACTCAAGTCTTTATCAACCCTAAGATCACAATAAGAGAGACATCACCAGTTAAGAAGAAAGAGAGAGAGAGGGTATGGTTACCTCGCCCAATGAGAACTTATGTCCCATTGTGAACCACACAAGGAAAAAGTGTAACTGGAAAGATGGAGTTGAACCGCCTAGTGAATGTGGTTACTCACTAGTCAACCCATCAAGGAGATCCATTCTTAAGGACACCTTATGACCTTAAGGGATCAAAACATTGTAAATTGAAATTGGAGGGATCAAGAGATCTATGTAAATTTAAACTGGAGGGATCAAGAGATCCTAAAAAGTAAAATTTCCATGCTTTAAGGATTATTCTTTAATCCATAAAGGGAAAAAGTTTTAACTTTTAAAAATATTTTGAACGTGTGTGTGTGTGTGCAAAAGGTGAGTAGAGTGTATGCCCCCACATTAAAGTCATTGCTAATACTTTAACAGGAGCAATGGCTTTGACGAAAACATAAACAACTCTACTAATTACGTTTCCACTACGAAATGCCCCCAAACAAAGACAAATCAAGGGAAATATCACATAAACATACAAAGAACACAAAAGGGATCTACCTACTCCAGGGTCAGTATGATCATAAGATAACATGTACATATAGATATGATATTAAATTGCAAATGAATTGGCATCATTCCCCAAAGAAAGTAGAACTACAATCACAATGGAGGAAAGAAAACTCAAGAGTTACGAAGAAGAGTCTTTTCAGACCACAACGTAGAGACCAAAAAGAATTAGTGCTACCATGTCGCAGATCCAAGCAGACTACACAAGGAAAACACTTACGAACAATAGCAAAAGTACAACATAACATGAAAACACCATATAGAAGAAAAAACATACATATAGAGGAATTGTACAATAGGTTTGATTCCTTTATCACCTTGCACCAACAAAGTAACAAGGGTCATATAAAAGAGTCTAACAAATATTTAGCAAACACGTTACGGGAGAATCACAGTACAACATGAAAACACAAAATGGCTACCATGAAGGATAAGCCAATCAAGTGCATCACCTACTCTCCCCATCTCGGTTTATATCATTTAGGGAAGGTGGGAAACTTGCAAGAGGGACTATATCCAGTACATTAGGAATAATAGCCAGTTCAAAACAAGGATCCTCTTGAGAATCGCGTTGCTCGATACTAGGTGTAATTGTCAATTGAGTTGAAAGCATATGAGGTAAGTCAGTATCAAGATCAATGGTCTCATATTCATCACTAAGATCAATAGGAT
>MU224126.1:391310-421410 GCA_018584345.1 Thuja plicata
TATATATATATATATATATGAGCAAGCCTTGTTGTGGACTTGCACATTGGGAAATATACAAATAATATTGTTTAGTTGTGAAAATAGTTATTTGATATTTGGTTCACATATGTTGTATGAGTTACAATTTACAATTTACACATAATATTATTTGTACATTTCACACTAGGGTTTTAAAAGGCCCAAATAAATTTCACATACTCAGATTTTGACTCTAAACTGCTATTTCAACCAAGAAAATTTGGTTATTTCAAACACATGCACCCAACAAACAATATTTTGTTTAATCCATAAACACCACAAGGACACAACAAACAAAAAATCAAAACACAACAACAAATAACTATTTTGACAATACATCATGGGAGCAAGCCTTAGTGTAGATTTGCACACTAGAAAATAATGAAAATATATTATTTACCTGTGAAAATAATCATTTGATATTCGGTTCCCATATGTTGTACCTATTACAGTTTACACATAATATTATTTGTGCATTTCTGTCTAGGGTTTTAAAAGCCCAAAAAAAAATTCACATTCTCTATTTTTGAGTCTCAACTACTATTTCAACCAAAAATATTCTATAATTTCAAATTCATATGTACCAAACAAACAATATTATGTATAAAGTGTAACCACCACAAGGAAACAACAAACATAAATACAATATCAAATAACTATTTTGACAACAAATCATGCAAGAAAGCCTTAGTGCAGACTTGCAGACTAGGAAATAAAGAAACAATATTGTTTACCTGTGAAAATGGTTATTTGATATTCAGTTCTTATATGTTGTACCTATTACGATTTACACAGAATATTGTCTGTGAATTTCATTCTAGGGTTTTAAAAGGCTGAAAATGAATTTCACATTCTCTATTTTTGAGTCTCAACTACTATTTCAACAAAAAAAATTATAATTTCAAACACATATGTACCAAACAAACAGTATTATGTATAAACTGTAGCTACCACAAGGAAAAATTTAGAAAAGATTCTTGTGGTCGGGGGTGGAAGGAAAGAAAAGGTTAAGCTTGGTTGCTTGGGATAGGGTCTGCAAGCCTAAAAAACTTGGGGGGCTCAGCCTGAGAAAAATCTTAATAAAACCCTTTTGGCTAAGCAAATTTGGAGAATCTAGGGGATAAGGAAAGAATGGAATTTGATAATAATAATAAAAAAATCTTTTCAAAAACCACTCATTGAATGTTTTACTCAAATCTAAAGATAACATGCAAGGCTCTTATATATGGAATAGCATTTGTTCTACTAAAGACTTGATTATCAAAGGAATGAGACGGAAGCTAGGAGATGGAATGAAAATTGACTACTAGGAAGATAGTTGGATACATAAGGACCCTCTTTCTAAAAACTCAAACTGGAATCAAGCAATCTCGATATGCAAAGAAGCTATTGGAGAGAAAGTCAAGGATTATTGGAGAGGAGACAGGTAGATAAACCTGGGTGAAATTGATAGTTTGCTTCTCCCCCTTCAACTTGAACTGCATTCTTGGTTTGTTAATGATAGTAGCGAGGATAAAATTACATTGGTGCCTAAACAGGATGGGGTCTACATGCTCGCTTCTTCTTCTGATCTCATGACCTTGGGTGAGGAGAGACCTCTTTTCTCGAAGGTACGGTACAAATATCTCACCCCTAAAATTAACTTTTTCTTTTGGCTTTTATCTCAGAATAACCCTCTAACCCTTGATAATCTTAGTAAAAGGGGTTTCAATTTACATAATAGATTCTTTCTATGTATGGAGGAAGTTGAATCTTCCTCCATGATGATATAAAAAATTCATGGAAAGATTCAAAAAAAGATAGAAAAAATGCTTGCTATGATGATAGAAAAAATTCAAAAAAGATTCTTGTGGTCGGGGATGGAAGAAAAGAAAAGGTTAAGCTTGGTTGCTTGGGATAGGATCTACAAGCCTAAAAACATGGGGTGCTCAGCCTGAGAACCATCAAAAATATTAATAAATCCCTTCTGGCTAAGCAAATTTGGAGAATCTATGGGACAAGGAAAGGATGGAATTTGATAATCAGAAACAAATTCTTTTCAACAACCACTCATTGAATGATTTCCTCAAATATGAACATAACATGCAAGGCTCCTATATATGGAATATCATTTGTTCTGCTAAAGATCAGATTATCAAACGAATTAGATGGAAGCTGGGAGATGGAAGGAAAATTGACTTATGGGAAGATAGTTGGATACATAAGGACCCTCTTTCTAAAAACCAAGACTGGAATTGAAAGCAATCTCGATATGCAAAGAAACCATTGGAGAGAAAGTCAAGGATTATTGGAGAGGAGACAGATGGATAAACCTGGGTGAAATTGATAGTTTGTTTCTTCCCCTTCAAATTGAACTGCATTCTTGGTTTGTTAATGATAATAGCGAGGATAAAATTATATGGGTGCCTAAACAGGATGAGGTCTACACGGTGGATTCTTCTTGTGATCTCATGAGCTTGGGTGAGGAGAGACATCTTTGCTCAAAGGTGTGGTACAAATATCACACCCCTAAAATTAACTTTTTCTATTGTCTTTTATCCTAGAATAAACCTCTAACCCTTGATAATCTTAGTAAAAGGGGATTCAATTTACCTAATAGATGTTTTCTATATACGGAGGAAGCTAAATTTTGTGATCATATCATGATGCACTGATCCTATACCTGTATGGTATGGGAGATTATATTTAGAAAATGGAACCTTTGCTGGTTTATTCCTCTCTTATGGAAGGATTTAGTCACCCAATTGTGTTGTCCTTCCTTAGAAAAGATGGCAAAGGAATTCTAGAATCTTCTTCTCCCTCACTTCTCCTGGCATATCTAGAAGGAAAGAAATAACAAAGTATTTCAAGAAAAATACTCTAAAGCTGAAGTGGTTGGTAGTCACATTTGCAGAGGGCTGGAGGAGAACTTTAACATTATGGTTAATAAAAATCTAGATTTGACTTCTTCTAAGGAGGTTCTAGAGAATATCAGAAACTGGTAGTTTAGCTCCACTACTACTAGAGTCTCTCATCCCAGAGATGAAGCCTTGTGGTCCTCCCCTCCCCAAAGATGGATCAAAGCTAACTTTGATGGGACTACTAAGGTAAATCTAGGAATGGCTAGAGGTGGAGGCATTATCAGATATTGGAGGGGTAATTGTATTGGTGTTGTGGCCTTTCCCCCAGGTATTACATCAAACCATAGAGTTGAAGCTATGGTGGCTCTCAATACCATCATGTTGGTCAATGAGCTGTAGTGCAAAAAATTGTGGTTGGAGGGAGATTCCTTAAACATCATTAATAACATTAAAGGTCTACGTAAACCTTCATGGTCAGTTGAGCATATTATTAACAAAATTAAAAATATTGCTCTTAGATTTGAAAGGTTCCATATTACCATGACTATCATGAATCTAACAAGGTTGCGGATGGGCTAGTTAATTTGGGGGTTAATAATGACATCATCAGCAAGTGGGTGAGAATGAGTAATATTAATGATGATATCAATAAGCTTATTTACTATCACAAGGTCAACCAAAAGGAGGGAACCATTTGAAATAATGATGACATTGAATGATATGGAACGTATTTTGTGTACTTCTGATGTGCAAAGGTAAGCGAAGAAAATTATCATAATTGTGTATCATATCACACACTCTTTGCAGGTTCTCAAGATGGCCTTCGAGTTGAATAACATTTATATAAAGCATTGCATACTTATTCTGGAAAACTTGGTGTTTAATAAGTCTAGGAAGAAGCCAAAATTCAGCACTCTGGCTAATAGCAGCAAAAAGGAAGAAGACGCAATGGAAGGTGACCTTAAGAAAGAGGATCCTTCTAAGTGTAAATGGATTCAAGAAAAGGTCTGGAAGAAGCTCAAGAAGGGCACAGTCGACCAGTACCTCAAGTGGCTACATGGCCACAACAAAGAAATTACAAGGGATTTTGCCTCTGGCTGGGAGAATGATGTGGTGCATTTAGTGGGTAAGTCTTTCCTTCTCACCCTAGATCTTCTTGCTTAGATCAATGGGTCTTCCGGTAGAGGGAATTAACTTCTTCGAAGACAAGAAAGTTGGAAATAAGGCCTATAAGGATTTCCCTAAAATAGTAGAAGAGAAGGCTATGTTAGTTAAAGAGAAAGTTGATTATGTTAATATCAGTAACATCAATCTCATTTGGGCTCACGTCTTAAGGGTTATATAGGAATATTTTAAATTAGATGGTACATTTTACAGAGTCTACAATTTCAATTTTGTTCTTGTAAACCATTTACACCACAAAACTAGGTTTTCCCTCCCCTACTTTTTGTTGAGTTCCATTAACCAGAACATTATGGATAATAGAGTCAAATCCAACTCTCTTATGCTTCACAAGGGTTTGATTCTTCTTATTGTAGAGTATGCAAGAGACCAAGTCTCAAATTTTGTTCCAAAGAAAGTGGGCACACATAAGAGAAAGGTCATGGAAACTAGCACTGGTAAGAAGGTGAGTCCTCCCAGTAAGAAAGACAGAAAAATGAAACTAGAGAAAAAAGAGGCTACCCTGTCAATCTTTGATGAAGTGGAGTGAATGAATTCAGAAGCTGATGATGACTCCTCTAAAAATGAAGTCCTAGATAAAGGTGAGAAGGATGATAAGGAAAATCCTGAGAAGGACGTTCCCCTTATCAATGAGAATGATGAAGTGTTGACTGTGGATAAAGAGGCTGTAGGAGGTATTGTGAATAACTCCCAGTACGAGATCCCTAAAGAAGTCACTAATTTGACTAATGCTCTTATTCAGGTCTACGTGGAGGAGAATAACACCCAGATGGAGTCTGGTAAAGACATTGAAAATAAAGCTGAAAATGAAGACCTAGATACATAAATGGACAAAGGAAATGGTGTGATCAATGGGGAAAATAATGTTATGGATATAGAGATATATGATGAGGAGGATAAGGGTGTGAAATCTCCTCATTCTACTATCAACCAGGAGGATGATAACCACCCTAATCCCCTAAGAATCCTTTGACGGAAGCCAACACTGAGAAGGGTAAGTAGGACCAGAACAATGTTGATGATACAACTATCACGGAGTAGGACTTCAATACTAAAAGAGTCACTAATATGAGTGTTTTGAGTGCTTCCAGAAGTAAAGAAATCTTTTCTTTCAATCTTAATCTTGTTTAATATCATTGGTTGAATTTCCTCATGATCATGTGCAATCATATTAGTGCAATCCCAATGTTCTACCTAATGTTTACCTCAAAAATTATAAAATCTTTCCCGCTCGACGTCCAGGTTCAATGTTACAAATTCGAATTTCTATGTCAGTTTTGGTATACTTGGTAGTGTTCTCTGATATTGTTCAGTGACATAACTCTGCTTCGTAACTCAATGAATCAGTGACTAACTCTTGATCGATAACTATCCTTTTCTTAACTTGGTGCTTGCTATTGTTCAGTGCTCAGTGTCCTTGATACTATGCTTTACCGACTATTTTCCATAGTGTTTTCTTCCTCTTTACCGACTTGCTTCATTGACTATTATGAATTTGACAAAACTAATCGCAACAAACTATCGTATAGGAGTATCATTAAATTGGCCACATGGACAATATTGTCAGAGCTTACATGTCCCCTCAATGAACCATGATGTCATTACGGGGCAGAGAAGTCATCATATTTCATACCACCTCGTTAAAGGTGGGATTTTTTCTAGGTTGGTGGATTTTGTGAAATCTCTCATCATGTTCGAGAAAATGATTTCTTTCAGTCCTTCCCATCTAAAAGACTCCTCACATGAGGAAACTATCAAAAATAATTTGGGTGTTCCCAAAGGCACAAAGTGGATTAAATATATTAATTATTATATTTATCATGCCTCTATATGATCATTTCTAATAAAATCTTAATTTTGGGGTTTTCTTCTCACAGCGGCACTACCATTTTATTGAGCCCTTTTCTCTACATTTTCTTTAGCTTTCTCTATGCTACTATGGGTGGTGACCAGGTTAGAATTGAGATAGATAAGTGTGGGGAGTAGAAGAATGATGGGATAGTGTGGCACATCTGCAAGGAGGGTGGTATTTTGCAGTTCATGGAATACATGAATGGTCATAATGAGAGTCTGTCGAATCAGTTTGTGAACTCTTGGGAGGATAGTGTTGGTGCTCAAATAAATAGATTGGATTTCCTATGGAATTGCCAATCCAATATTGGGAACCCCACTTGATTTGGCGAACTAACAGGTTTAACCTTGGGGTAAGGTTGAAGCCTCTGTAATTCTGGCTCTGCAGAACCAAGGTTGGTAGGCCTACACCTTAGGACTTATCCTTTAAGGCTTTTTATAGTATATAATGAACACTTAAATCTCTCCTTCACAAGTATGGCAAGTTACTTTGAAAGGAGTCAAACTGTAATCAATTGTAATATACGATTGCAAAATTGAATGCTTTGTGAGATGTGTAAAGAATGCTTTGTAAATGTGAATATATAAATGAATGAGTTTTAAAATATCTCAACAACATGAAACAATGAATCAAATGTCTATCTTCAATAACAATCAGATCAGTGCCTATATCAACTTGGGCAATAGAGTCAATCCAACATTCAATCCTATGTACAACTTTGCAAGACAATATTCAACCATCAACTATCTGACTGCTTTAGATGTGGAGAAGATTAAGGTCTGTATTATATCCTTGTTAGTTCAAATGAATTTAACTCCTATGGTTGGGAGACCAGATGAACAAGAAGCCAAAAACAAATTAAGTTATCACACACTTCCTAATATTCAAACAATGATATGAGACAATAACTCTTCTGCATAAGAAACTCAAAGACAGCAATTGAAATTCCTTCAATAATTGCAAAGGAATAATTGAATGAGAATTGAAACTTTGAGCCAAGAGAGATAGAAAACACTTATCTTCTATTGATTATCAAAAATAGGTACATAAGAATCCATGCCCAGTTGTGATCAAAACTAAAACTATCTGAAGATGAAAAATATCACCCTAGAATGTCCTGAGACCATCCAAGAGACGTCTCTCTACATTGGTCCTGGTATCCTTATTTATATAATGTTGAAAGGATGCGAACAAGCTTCAGATCAATGCAACGATTCATCTCACTAAACCTAATCCCTATGATCAACAACTGAACATCCATAATTACATTTAAGAATGATTTATCATCCTTATGAATAGTTATCGACCAAAGTGATAATATAATCAGAATAGTTTATTTAGAATTTGTTATGAATCTCTGATAATATCTTTAACTTATGCAAGGTATATCAATGGACTTCTATATGTCTTTGATCTTTATCTTTGGTCCAAGTCTCTTCATTTTCATTTTATTACCTATGAAACCCTGCATGCAGACAACGTCAACATATCAAATATTAACCAAAACCCTTGGTCAAAAAAATAATATTATTAAAACATATAAAGATAGAAAATCTGGGTCATTGATGCCACGCGGGTGCTTGTCCTTTTTATCTATCTAAGACACGTGTCGTCATCGCACAATGCCTTGATGAATAAATCTCGTGCAACTTGACTTTAAGCCATTGAGCTAGCCATCGATCTTCTCCATCCTTTAACATCCATTCAGAAAGCTTATTCCTTTGTGGGCCCAGAATCTGACATGAGACACATGTCAAGATTGTACAATGCCTTAAAGGTTAACATTCACGCATCTTTACCTTAATTCATTGCACCTACCGCAGGATATTCTGAAACTTGTCTAATCTTTATCAATCACCTTTATTACTCTCGCTGGCCCAGATCTATGACATAAAACACGTGTCGCTGAGGCACATTCCCTTAAAGGTTAAAAGATGTTCATCTTTTCAGTAAGTGATTACGCCGACCGTTAGATCAAAAATTACTTATCTGCTCTTTACTTTAACCCACGGTTTTAACCTTAACTACAGGTCGACCTCGAGTTTTCTTCAAATATTTGGTGACTGAGTAGTCTCGTGATCTCATAAAATTTCTTTTAACCCTGATTACATCCGAAGACTACGCAACCAAAAGGATTTTAACTTAACCTCAAATCAAGCTGGAGCTACGCTATCGTTAGATTACACCAAGCTTCGGATAAGATCGATGGATGTCACTGAGTCTCTGAAAGAAAAAGGCATATTCTATTTGATCTAGAGATCTTGCGATTAAGACAGGTTTTCAAAAGTGCCAAATAAATAGAATATTCCCTGCCATAGGTCATAAAGTAATTTTAAAATGAATACTTAGAACACGAAAAGGGCCAACGACTATAAATATGAATTCAAATATATGCGCCAAGCCGTTCAAAACATGAAACATATCAATTTTAATAGGAAAATGCAAGGAATTAGATAGGATAAATGCATAAGGTAGAATTATTGCAATAATAAATTATGAATGGAAGGAAGAAAAGAAAGCATAAATCAAAATAAAAGTTGCAGAAGACACTTCGTTGAATCATTTAGCCATTCAAATTTGATCTGAAAATGTGGGTTCCACCTGTGGCTCTTTCTGGAGATGTGTGTTCATACTTGGACACAGCAAGATCTCAGCTATCTCTAGAGAAGAAGACCAAAATAAAGACAAAGAACAACAACAAGAAGGCAGAAACAAAAACTCTAAAATAAAAATGCAAGGTAATGAATACTTCCTATTTTTAGGAGAAGAATGGTTTCAAATATTGAGCATGGATTGGAAATTCTTGAATATGAACCTCAGTATCTTGTAACAGGTAACTCTTTCTCCTGCATTATCAAAAATTACGTAGGGTCCAAGCCATAAAGCTTCAAATTTTCCATGCTTTCCCTTATCTTGATCTTTAGCATTCCATTTTAACACCCAATCTCCTTTCTGAAAGTTTCTATCCTTAGTTCTCTTATCATGTAATGCTTTCATCTGCAACTGCTTCTTCACATTCTCTCTTTGTGCACCTCTTCTGATTTCATCCAATTCCATAAGCTGATCCATCCTATTTTCCATGAAGTTCATGTCTTCTAGTTGTTGTTCTCTAACAGATTTATATACAGGAAGCAAATTGTTCAATAGTCATCTAGCTTGATTTCCATAAACCAAATCATAAGGGGCAAATCCAGTGGATTTTGTAACTTTTATCCTATCTGCCCAAAGTGCAAGGGGTAATTTGGAATCCCATGCGCTTTTGTTATTGCTCAACATTCTCTTAATTATTTTCATAATGTTTTTATTGTTTGATTCAGCCTGACCATTTACTTGTGGATGGTAGGGGGAAGAATATGACACGTTAATACCATAATTACTACAAAATTCAAAGAATTCCTTGGATCTAAAACACATACCATTATCACAAATAATTTTACAAGGAACACCAAATCTTGTTAGTATATTTTCTATTAAGAATTTTATAACCACCTTGCTTGTAGCTTGTCTAGAGGGTACGACCTCAACCCATTTGGTGAAATAATCTATTGCAACAAGAATCCATCTATGTTTCCCATTGGAAGCATCAGTAATCTCACCAATAAAGTCTATCCCCCACATTTGGAAAGGTTCTTCAGTTGACAAAGATCTGAGGGGTAATGCACCATCATATTTTAATTTCCTTGAGAATTTTTGATAGGCTTCACACTTTCTAACATATGTGTAACTATCTTTAAAAACATGTGGCCAGTAATACCTAGCATGAAGAATTTTATGGGTAGTATTTCTTGCTAAAAAGTGACCCCCACACACTCCATCATGTAGCTCTTTTAAAACTGCATCTGCTTGGTACATGTCTAAGAACAAAAACATAACACCTTCTCTATTTTTCCAATACAGGTCTCCTTGAATTAAAACATATCTAGAAGCCTGCAGCTTTATTGTCCTCTTTTGATTTTCATTTAAACCTTCTTTGAATTTCATGTGTTTAAGTAAATATATTATGTCAGTATACCAAGGACATTTTTCAATACTCACCATTGATTCATCAATGCTCCCCTGATTTATTTGAACTGCTTCAAGGTTTGATTCTGCCATAAGCTTCTCAAGACCCTGTCCTCTAATTCATTTCATTATCTAGATCTCCATATCAAACTCTTGAATTTTATTCCCCCATCTGCATCTTCTAACTATCACTTCAGATTGCTTAAATATATCTTTGTTTGCAGCATTTGGCACATAAGCTATCACTTTAGCTCCTACCAAGTATGGCCTAAAATATTTTACTTCTTTAACTAGAGCATAAGCCTACTTCTCATTTATATCATAATTTAATTCTGCTGCTTGGAGGGTTTTACTAAAAAATTCTATTGGTTGTTCATAGCCCTCATCATTTTTCTGCAACATAACTGCAGCAATAGTGTGATATGATGCAAAAGAAAATATTTGAAAAGGCTTTGAAAAATCAGGTGTCTTAAGGACTGGAGCTTCCTTGATAGCCTTCTTGACGTTAGCAAATGCATCTATGGCTTCATTAGACCATTTAATCTCTACACCTTACTTAAGCATCTTAGCAATGGGTTTGATAATCTCTGCAAAGTTAGGGATAAACCTTCTTACAAAATTTATCTGTCCAAAAAAAGACTGGACCCCCTTGATATTTTTAGGAATCTGAATCTTATCAATGGCTGCAAATCATTCAGGATCTATCCTCACACCATCCTTTGATACAATGTGACCAAGAAGCTTTCCTTCAGTAACCCCAAAATGACATTTCTTAGGGTTTAGAGATATACCATATTCTAAAGCTCTTTTTAGAATATTTTCTCCAAGTGATTGCAATGATCGTCTACCCTTTGGGAGTAGGTCATTAAATCATCTTGATACACTACCATGATGAGATCAATCAAACCATCAAAAGCCACATCCATTGCTCTTTGGAAATTTGCCCCTGCATTGGTTAATCCAAAAGGCATTCTTGCATATACATAAGTTCCCCAAGGAGTGGTGAAGGTTTTTTTGTATTGTTCTGATTCCTTGACCTTCACTTGGTTGTACCGTGAGAACCCATCCATCATAGATAACAACTCATTTCTAGTAACTTTTTGTAAGAGAGCTTCCATATTTAGTAATGCATAATTATCTTTTAAGGATGATATATTTAAATTTCTAAAATCAACACACAACCTTATGTCTCCATTCTTTTTTTTAACTGGGACCAGGTTTGATACCCATGTAGAATGTCTTATAGGCACAATTATTCCTGCATCCCTCATCTTGACAAGTTCTTCTCTCATCTTAGGAGCTAACATTGGATTTATAGGACACTGCTTTGGTCTAAAAGGTTTTGCATCTGGTTTTAGGGGAATTTTATGCTGAAATAAATCCTCTCGGTAAGCCTTCAAATCATCATATGACCATGCAAAAATGTGTCTATACTTCCTTAACAAATTTACCAAATCAGATCTGATTTTGGGAGTGAATTTTTTTCCTATACATACTTCTTTAGGAGTAAGATCATTTCCCAAGTTAATTTTTTCAATTTCTTTAGACTCATTAATTATTTTACCCCTTTTGAAGTTTTCTTGATCATCAAATACTCCTTCTAATGCAACCAAAACTTTGGGAATTTTATTTGTCTTCAACTGAACAACTTCTTTTCCAAACAATGTCTCTTTTCCATCTTGATTTTCAACATAACCATTCCAGTCTATGCACTAATCTTCATATTTGTCTTCATTGACTAGAAATTTGAGGAGGTCTCTATCATCTTCAAATATTTGCCAATTCTGCACAATGTCAGGAACTGATGGTCTATTTTTTTTATCTCCGCCTGCACAATCTCATCAAAAGGGATATCAATCTGCTTGATGGCTTTATTAGCCATCAAGTCTGCAAGAAAATTTGGTGACCTTTCTATCCATTTAATTGAAAATGCATCAAAGAATTCAATCAAATCCCAAACTAGGTTTCTATACTATTTTAACTTAGGATTCTTAGTGGTGAATCTATTTCTAACCTGAGAAACAATTAATTCAGAGTCACCACAAACTGAAAGCATCTTAATACCATATGATTTTGCAATATTTAAACCAAGAATTAATGCTTCATATTCTAAAATATTATTTATGCATTCAAAATTAAGTAAAAATGAAAATTTTAAGATCTTAACACATGGGGACACAAAAGTGACCCCAACACCATTACCTTCTTTACTGCATGCTCCATCAAAAGTCATTTGCCAAAGTTTATCTTGATTTTCCTGCAAATGCACTTCAATGGGACTGTCAATTTTCAATACTGGTTTAGCAATACTTACCTAAAAATTGTCCATGTCTGAATGGAAAAAATTTATCTTTTCCATCCAAATGTCTTTATCAATGATATATTGAGATCTAGGCTCCCTATAAATTTTTACTTCTCTTCCATTCACTGGAATAGTAGCATAAGATAGATCTAATTGAATATGACCACCTACCAGGTTAGACCATTGCCTAGATAAAAGCATTCCATAATAAGCAGGCACTTCAACAACAGTAATATCAATTTTATATGAAATTTCAGGAAAATAAAGAAATTTAAATTCCACATCTTTCATGATACCAACAACAGGTATAGACCTATTGTCCATAGCATAGCATTTTCCATAAGTTGTGTCCACCTTCATTCCAAGTTCTTTCATGACTTCTGTAGGCATAATGTTTACTGCTTCTCCTAAATCTATCATACAATTCTTAAGCAGCTTATTGTTAATTACCAAAGTGAGATAAAAGGGGTCCACATGTGTTCCATTTTGAGAAATATTAGTTCCTAAATAAACCACATGAGGATCTTCATGTACTACTCTCTGATTGGATTCTTCCTTAAAAATATTACCTACATTGGACAATACTTTTATGGTTTCATCTTTAAACTCATGTACTTTTATCATTTCAAATAAAGGAATATAAATTTTTACCTGAGATAAAGCATTAGATATGAAAGAACTATTATTGGGGATAGATCTACTGACCATTGATTTCTCTTTTTCCAATCTAGGTTCTTGATGAGAATCTACCTGTTGACCTACTTTTGCATCACCATCTTTGGTTCTTTGTATGTCAGGTTGACTCACCTTCTTCTTTGGTGTTTTGATAGATGGTCCTATTGGCTTTCCTTGATCAACATTTACTGTTCTATTCCTCAGTTTGCAATTACTCCTTGCTTCTTCAAGTGCTGCAACAATATATGCTTCCTTTTCCTCATTTGTTAATCTTCTGATAACTAGTGTTTTTCCTTGTTGTTTATCACAATGATATATTCTATTCAGATCTTTATGGTAAACATATTCTTCTTCAGAAGAACTGTAATCATCTCTTCCCCACATTGGTTTTGTTGAAACATTATTCACTGCAGGTTGTTGCTCATCATTCTGATCTTCCTCTTCTTGAAATCTCTGGGCCACCACACAACCATTAGGGGAATGTGGTAGATTACAAGCATCACACCAAGGATAATATTCCACAAAATGATTGTTTCTTTTCAATGGATCAGGTGTTTCCTTAGTATAAGACTGCTTTTCAGGTTTTCCATCTTTCCACTCAGTCTTATATGGCATGTCTTGTAATCTAAATCTTTCATTTCTAGGAAATGGTGGCCTGTCATTTTTAGGAAATGATGGTCTATCATTTCTACCTTGTTTTGCATTCAAGTTCTTTAGCATATCCATAATTTCTTTAAGTTAATTCTTCTCAGGGGCTTTTGGATTATGCAATTTAACATCACTTCATTTATCTATCCTTCTAGCAGCCCTTCTATTATTTTCAATGGTGGAAGCCATTTTGAAATCTTGCTACAATGTTGCAGGGCCTTGTGATCTAATCTCATAATGTGTTTTACTATCAAACGCAGTTAGATAGAAATCTATCAAAAAAGAGTCAACATGCCTTATATCTCTTGGAATTCTATTAAGAACTTTATTAAACCTTTTATTGAATTCTGCAACTGATTCATTAAAGTTCTTTTTAATACTGGTTAACTCATGAGATGCAAAAGATGTATCATTATGATCACCAAATTGTTCAATAAATTGATTCAGAAAGTCACACCAGCTTGAAATGGATCTATCATGCAATCCTCTATACCATTCAGCAACATCTTCAGTTAATGATTGGACAAACAACTTCATAAAAATGTCTTCATGGTTTCCATCTAACTCTTCAATAATGTTCTTCAAATTTATGGTATGTTGTTCAGCAGATTCCACTCCATTCCTTGAAAATTTTGGAATAGCATTCCTCAAATCACTTAATATGGTATTTGGATATCCAACTATCCCACTGAAATCCAGTTGTCTATATCTTTCCACCACCATAGGAGCTCTTCTTCTCTGGCCCATGTTTTGTTGGTTTCCATCCTGGCCTCTGAGATTTTGATGATCCATGCCACGGTGATTTTGTCCATTTCTATGACCATTACCCATTCTTTGTTGTCTAGGATTACCTCGGTCATAGTTTTCTGCATTATTTGGTTGTCTACAATAATCATTTCTTCCACTGTTGTTGCGGCTTCTCTCATGTCTTCCTCTATTATCAGGTTCAAACAATGGATTTGTGTGATCATTGTTGAAAATTGGTTCTCCATTTTTTCTATCAGGAGGATTGTATTTTGGTGGCCCATTACCCTTTGGCATCTCCTTTTCTTTTGTCTCATATTCATCCTCAAATACTAAATCCAACTCACTTCTCCTTATCTCTAACTTTTCCAAGGATTCATCAGGTAACCTTTTCATAGCTCTCAATAGTTTTGGATTCTTTTTCCCATATTGGATTAGTTTTAGCTAGCTTTCTCATAGCTCAAAATGTGAATATATAAATGATTGAGTTTTAGATTATCTCAACAACATGAAACAATGAATCAAATGTCTATCTTCAATAACAATTAGATCAGTGCCTATATCAACTTGGGCAATAGAGTCAATCCAACATTCAATCCTATGTACAACTTTGCGAGACAGTATTCAACCATCAAATATTTGACTGCTTTAGATGTGGAGAAGATTAAGGTCTGTATTATATCCTTGTTAGTTCAAATAAATTTAACTCCTATGGTTGGGAGACCAGATGAACAAGAAACCAAAAAAAATTAAGTTATCACACACTTCTTGATATTCAAACAATGATATGAGACAATAACTATTTTGCATAAGCAACTCAAAGACAACAATTGAAATTCCTTCAATAATTGCAAAGGACTAACTGAATGAGAATTGAAACTTTGAGCCAAGAGAGATAGAAAACACTTATCTTTTATTGATTATCAAAAATAGGTACATAAGAATCCATGTCCAGTTGTGATCGAAACTAAAACTATCTAAAGATGAAAAATATCACCCCAGAATGTCCCGAGACCATCCAAGAGACATCTCCCCACATTGGTCCTGGTATCCTTATTTATATAATGTTCAAAGGATGCAAACAAGCTTTAGATCAATGCAACGGTTTGTCTCACTAAACCTAATCCCTATGATCAACAACTGAACAACCATAATTACATTTAAGAATGATTTATCATCCTTATGAATAGTTATCGACCAAAGCGATAATATAATTAGAATAGTTTATTTAGAATTTGTTATGAATCTCTGATAATATCTTTAACTTATGCAAGGTATATCAATGGACTTCTATATGTCTTTGATCTTTATCTTTGGTCCAAGTCTCTTCATTTTCATTTTATTACCTCTGAAACCCTGTATGTAGACAATGTCAACATATCAAATATTAACCAAAACCCTCGATTAACAAAATAATAATATTAAAACATATAATGACAAAGAAAATTTGGGTCATCAATGTCGCGCAGGCTCTTGTCCTTTTTATCTGTCTGAGACATGTGTCGTCATCGCACAATGCCTTGATGAATAAATCTCATGCAACTTGACTTCAAGCCATTGTGCCAGCCGTCGATCTTCTCTGTCCTTTAACATCCATTCAGAAAGCTTATTGCTTCGTGGGCCCAGGTTCTGACATGAGACACATGTCAAGATCGCGCAATGCCTTAATAGTTAACATTCGCGCATCTTTACCTTAAGTCATTGCGCCTACCGTAGGATATTCTGAAACCTGTCTGATCTTTATCAATCACCTTTGTTACTCTCGCAGGCCCAAATCTATGACATAAAACATGTGTCACTGAGGCACATTCCCTTAAAGGTTAAAAGACGTTCATCTTTTCATTAAGCGATTGCGCTGACCATCAGATCAAAAAGTACTTGTCTGTTGTTTACTTTAACCCATGGTTTTAACCTTAAGTGCAACTCAACCTCGAGTTTTCTTCAGAGAATTGGTGACTGAGTAGTCTCATGATCTCAAAAAATTTCTTTTAACCCTAATTACATCTAGAGACTACACGACCAAAAGGATTTTAACTTAACCTCAAATCAAAATGGAGCTACTCTATCATTAGATTACACCAAGCTTCGGATAAGATTGATGGATGTCACTGAGTCTTTGAATGAAAAAGGCATATTCCATTTGATCTAGAGATCTCGCGATTAAGACAGGTTTTCAAAAGCACCAAATAAATAGAATATTCCCTGCCATAGCTCATAAAGTAATTTTAAAATGAATACTTAGACCGCGAAAAAGGGCCAACGACTATAAATATGAATTCAAATATATGCAAGCCGCTCAAAACATGAAACATAGCAATTTTAACAGGAAAATGCAAGGAATTAGATAGGATGAATGTATAAGGCAAAATTATTGCAATAATGAATTACGAATTAAAGGAAGAAAAGAAAGCATAAATCAAAATAAAAGTTGCAGAAGACACTTCCATGAATCGTTTAGCCATTCAAATTTGATCTAAAAATTTGGGTTCCACCAGATAGAAGGGTTACTATGGGTGGTATTTTGTTTGTGGTTAATGAAGAGGTGATTGCATAGGCTATTGGTCTCCCTACTGAAGGACGCAAGTGGAAAAAAGAAAGCAAAGTGTCAAATACTTCTAGCCTTAACCAGTTCTTTTACAGTGGTGAGAAACATGTCAAGTTAAGGGGTGGCTATGACCATGAGCAGTTACTAGAACTGTCGAACTGCGTCTTCTTACTTGTGATGAAGTATTTTATGTCGTAAGAACCCTAGCCTAAAAATCTAGCAGGATAGATCTCCTGATTCTAATAAGGGTAAATTGGAAAAAGGGAAGAAAAGGGCTGCCCCTCCCCCTAAATCTAAAGCCAAAGCCTAAAAAATGGGCAAAATTCAAATTGATTTTGATGTTGAAATTACTGAGGAGACTAGCACTCTCATACGTCTACCAGACTCGTTGTCAAACTTGAAAAAGACACCAGCCTAAAAGAGGCCTCAGATTCAGATGATGGGGGCGAGAGTGAGAGCAAGGCCAAAGAGAAAAATGGTACGGAGGAAGAAACTCTCTCTTCCTCTAAAATAAATTCATCTCATGTGTCGGTTAGTATCAAGTTGGGCTCTACTAAACCCACCCAGGTGCATGAGAAGGAGACTAAGATTATGCCTATAGTCGTTGAAAAAGGAAAAGTTGTGATGGAAGGTACTAGTATAAAGAAGGATTTGGTGTGGGAGGAGTTGGGCAAAATTAAATGGAGATTGGAGGAGGTGGAAGAAATATTTACAATGTGTCCCATTTTTCTTTGAATTTTATGCACAACTCTGCTACCATGCTCTATATGCTCCAGACTGACAACACAAAAGGTGACAAAGACGAAGCTATCCAGAAGGAACTTTTCAAGTTTCTGACAAAGGACTAGGCGACATTGATGCTTACTGAATGTAGAAGGAAAAAGAATTAGGGTGGTGCCCTCTTCCCAGTCTCAGCTTTTTGGCTTGTCACGGGCTTCATGGACCTATTCTTTATTGTGTTAATTATCTCTATGTCATTTGGAACTATGTTTTCTGTTCTGTTGGGTATGACCCTAAGTGGTCATGGTTTAAGACTTTTACTATATATACTGTGTTAGATACTAGATGTTGGACACTAGTAGTTTTTTATCGATATGCTTATGGTGGTTACTATGAATCTGGTTAGTAATTACAGTAATAGTTTAGCTATTTTCAAAGGTACCACTCTGCTCCTTTTTTATGTTTTTGATATAGATGCTAGGGTGGCTGATTTTGTTGTTCCATGGGTGGAAGATATGATGACTTGACATATCTGTTGATGATGGTTTTGTGTTTTTACTGCTCATCTTCTTATGATGTTATAGTGTTGTAATATGTTGTTGGTCACCCTTTGGGTTGGGTTGTAAAGGGAAAACATCCTTATTTTGTTGCATTTATTTATCAAAAACAATGGGAATAGAAAAAAAAAAACCTAATGCAGCTAAGGAAATTTTTTTTCCTAATAAGTGTGACCAAGCATTTGTCTTTCTATGTTTAAATTTATCTCCTAAATTTGTATTTCACATTGAGAACTTGAAAACACCCAAAAAAGTTTGGGAAGCTCTCAAAACACTATTTGGGACAATTGATGAACTTAGAAGTCATGAGTTGGAAAATCAACTCCTAAGTCTTAGTCCTTCAAGTTTTTCAACTTTAGAGGACTTCTTCACTAAATTTAAATCTTCGATGTTGCAATTAAAAGATTGTGGAATTTACAAGCAAGGGGATCAATTAATCATTTCTATACTTTCCAAACTAGGTTCTATAATTTCCAAACTAGGTTCTGAATTTTCTATTTTGTCTCTACTTTCTATTATACTAAAAGAGCCCTTGGCAGCTCATCAAAAATGCCCACACTAGATGACTTCATTTTCTGATTTTACAAGGGAGAATAAAAATTTAATTCAAATAGGTACTTTAAACTCTACTAAGGCACAAGCTCTAATAGCAGGAATTGAAAATCAATGAAATGCTAAAGAAGAGAAGAAGAACACTAAAAGGACAAGGAAGGGAAGAAAGAAGATAAAATTGATAACTTCGAAAAAGATAACTCATTTAAAAAAATTAAATCAGCTATTGAGAGCTTTAAATGTTCCTTTTGTAACAAAACTGGTCATGAAGAACATCAATGCATGAAAAAACAAACTGAACATATCACTTTTCTACTGAAAATAATAATATTGAGGTAACTGATTGTGTCAAAGCACCTTCTTCAAATCGGGAAATTACTAAGGACAAAGATAAGTTGAAAGGAAGGGTCTTATTATCTAAAGTGATTATAGATTATGGTGCTACACACCATATGAGTTCTCAACTTGTTGTGGAGTCTTCAGATCTTGATTGTAGTCCTCATACTTCAGATGATTCAGCAGATGACAGTCATATTCAAGCAGATTTTCAGGAATAGTCATGTAATCTCTTCTTGGTGCACGTGGTCTACTTCAACAACACCATCATCCTTTGGGGGGGGCTTATAGGCTTCTTCTCTTCTTATCTCTTTTTTGGAGGATAGTTTTTTCCCAATGGGTTTTTTATCTTTCTCCTTTTGTGAGATATTTACATGGGTACCTCACCAAGCTAGTGACCGAGACTCATTTTTTATCTTGTCCTTCTAAGTTATCCTTAATGGGGGTTGCTAGTGTAATTATTTAATTTATTTACACTTAGGCTTATTAAGCCTACTTAGTCATCCATGTTCATTTGACACTTGTCTACACAAGTTTTCATCATTTAGGAGTTGTTTAAAGAGGTGTCTAGAGAGGTGTCGATTCCATTTTGACACCTCATCCTAACTTAGTGGGAGGCAAATTGCACCACTCATTGAGTGTTGGGTTTGACTTCTTATTCGACCTAATCACTCACATCTATATGCACACTTCTTTTCCAGCTTAATGCATGTCAACTTTGGGCTCATTTTGGTATGGTGTTTTAATTTAATCTTTTAGATCTTGGTGGTTTCTACAAAGTTGAAATAAATAAATTCAATCAAAACTAGATGCTTAAGGTACCTAATGAGATATCTAGATATCTCACATTTTTTATATAATCATTAAAAGGGTCATAAGGAGGATTTTTTTTAAAGGTGGCAATGCCACTTGATATATTATATTAATAAATACATTTTTACACTGGTTTGAAAGAGCTCTCAGAGAAAAGAACCAGGAAGAAAAAATCTAGTCATTGCCCATAAACAAAATATAGATGTCTACTATGAAGAAGAGAGCAGAAAACTGTACAAAAATCACCCCACTAACCGTGCCTAGTTACAATTGAAGAGTCACCCCAATTGTGAGAAATTAGCTCACAATATTAGAAAATAGTTTTCCAATTACATCAAATTACATGTAGTACAATAAGCCATAAGACAATTCAACCATAGAGAGGCAAAAATTGATGACTACGACCCAAGAACAAGAAGGAAGAGAAGATCATGAGACCAAAAGTGAACCTGCCTTCGAACATGATATTTGTAGAATACTTAAACCCGCAACCAAAAATACATAATACTGCCAAAAATAGAAAAAGTAAATAGGTTAATCCTCCATAAAGCTGCAAATGAAACACCTGAACCCAATTGAAGACTTAACAAGGTTGATGGGTCAGCATGAAAATTCTTATTAAGGTCCGAGAGTAGCTGGGAGGATGTAGAAGCAACCAATGTTGAAGAAACATTAACAGGAGGAGCATTGACAGGAACTAAATCTTGCTCCATAAGGATGAATTATCCTTAAAGAATATATTAGAAAAAATTATTGCAGAGAGTTACTGTATATATCTTATATTTTGTCTTAATAGAAAGGGAGAAGATTGTTTAATTATCCTCTTAATTCATTGATTTGACTTAAAGATGACAAATAAAAAATGGCTAATGACTATGATGTTAAATTTTGATAACATTCACTAGTGATAATTATCTAGGCTTAATTATTTGAAGGAAAACTAATTATTTAGACTTATAGTTTTTGAAGTGTGGGCTTCCTCCTCTTACCAATATATTTTATCATTGCATATAAAAATATGTTAATATAACAAACTAAATCATTTCATTTCTATTATCTTATAGTTGTACTACCACAATTTAATACAATTCTTAGAATCTATTGACATATTGTAAGAGCTTATAAGGCTAGAATTTTCTTAGTCATCTCTACTATGAATATTCCATCATAATTGTATTATGTCCTATGTCAATACTTTTCTACACTTCAATAAGGCCTTGTTTATATAACATATGAGGAATGATATATGTTCTTATTGAGGACATCCAGTAGTTGTAATTTTGGTGGCTAAAGTTGCACGTGGTAATTTTAACAATTTTATGATTCAAAATAACACATAAATAATTTATATTTATTATTAGTACAAAGATATCATCTTTAACTACATTTAACTCCTATATGACTATTAATATTTGTTTAAGTTGTAGTATGCTTCCTTCGAATAATTTGTATAGTAGCACTAATTGATTAACATATTATGCAATAATAAACATATTCTAGCATTTGATAAGTTCATTGTAGTCATTTGATTTCCCATCATATAATTTTATCAACTCGAGGTGGCATCTAGAGCTATTTATGAAAAGGTTTTGGGAGAACTTTAAGATGGTGATGTGATTTCTAATCTCTAATAATGACACATCAAACTGATTTGGCTAAGATGCTACTCTCTATTTTCTTGCTTGTAATATAAAAAAAGACATAAAAATCAACTATCTATTTTATTGTCTATTTAAAACATTGAAGATGAAATTAAAAAATATATATCTATACAAGAATGATATGTAGAAATTAGACACATGCTAAAATAAATTGAAGATAATTAACGCATGGAAAATAAAAGTTGAAAGATAAATGTTTTGTTTCAATTTCAAAATAGTTATGACTTCGAAATGCCTAGAGGTAGATAGAAAGGGACGGTGAATAGAACTAATTTAATTACAACACATCATAACAAGACCTACTAAAGAAAACCAACAAATGAAAAGAACACATTAAGTAAAAAGAAGTTATTTTGATCCCTAAATATCTAACCAAATCTGTAATGCCCATGTTATACATGACAACTCCTATTCTATTTGTGTTCGGCAAGGAGATGACATTTTCAACCTGTAAGGGTAGATTCATTTCAAGAAGTTTTTAGTGCATGCCAAAGACCTTATATACATCTACATCATCTTGCACAAAAAAAAAAAAAAAAAAAATTGTGGTCTTGTTAGACAATTTTGTTATATTTAGAAGAACTTGTGTTCATAAAAGAAAGGTCAACAATTCAAATGTTGTAGATAATATATATGTACTTATTGATTTTGAAGTACAATTAGATTTCTCCAACATAATTAAAGTACAAGATAGTCAAATGTGTCATATTCTATTATAAACCTTATTCTTACCTTTTCAACATATTTAAGAAAATTGAAAGGATACATAAAATCATTAAAAAAATTATTTGAAATCAAAACAACACATTTCTATCATAATTATATGAACTTTTAAATGTATACAAACATCTTTTAGTAATTTATAATATAAAAACAAATAATCATACTCTCAACTTATTTTTGATAAATATGATCAAAATGCACAAATATCCACAGTTATTTTGAAAATAAATTACAACATAATAAAATATGTTTTACAACCCAATTCATATTTTATTCATTATACTCACCTTTGTCCCAAAACCAAAAGTAAAACTCCCAACTTTTTTCAATTGTCCTTTGAACTAATGAGTATGGCTGCACCCAATTACAACAAACTAAGCTGTCAAACATCTACATGAAATGAAATTATTGATAACAATGGTAAGTAGATCATTTGTCCCTTTTTGCTTAGCTTAATATTCCCATAAATCTCTTATTCACAAAGGTCAACAAGAAAAGATAAAAGCCATTGTCTAGGATACCTAAATTACATCAAATCTGTTGTAATCCTACTCATCACTTGTTACCCACTTAACTAGCAGATTCTCTCCCACACACATCCCCAATTATTATGTCAAACAGTAAATTACAAAACCTTTAATTTATTCAACTCTCTTTCCCAAATCACTCAAGTCAACTCGATTGGGACTCCCAAAAGAAAGCTCTGGAAATAATAAAATTGCAGAAATAATAGCTTACAATTCAAATCCGTGAACTTGTCGCTTTCTTCCTTAAGAATTTGAAAACAATTTCCATGGCAGCCTGGTTCTGTAGGAATAATTTAAGATGAAAACAGAGTAAAAGAGAAAATAATAGAAGGCATGGATCAGATTGGAAGGAAGAAGAATAAAATAAGAAGGGGCTGTGAATGTACAGAAAAGAGAGGAGATGACAATAGACTTTAAATATAGGACAAAAATACAGAAAACTGGAGAAGATAAAAATTTAAAAAACAAGAGATAATAACAGGCGTGGAATATGTGAGATAAAAAGTTGGAAGCCTCAGATTAAGTTAGTTTTTGGAAAAATGAAAACAAATAGATCAAGGTAATTTTTAAAAAATGTTGAACTAATTTAATGAATTCATGAACTTAAGAGTGAATGTGTTAGAAATTTGAATTTTTGAAAATAAATGAAATTAAGAATTGATTTGGAGGTCTGATACGAGATCAGAATATTGTCTGCACCGTAAAGTAATTTTTGTCCACTTCTGCATAATACTACATAAATTTACACAGTAATCAGTAAATAAAGAAATTATATCGTCGAAATGAACCTCTAGAATAAGGGAAAAGCACATGGATTTCATTTTCACCTGTACATATTATCCTACAGATTAAAAAAATGTTAATCCCTTGAGCCACTGGTGTCCCTACACTCATGAATTAACAGAATCTGGAACAAAGCTCTCAACGGAAATGATTGGCTGCTGCATCACTGGATGGAACCTCCACTACTGCAGGCAATTTCTCTGTCAAAGTGAACAGAGGAAGAAAACGAAAGTGCTGCACTGAATTTCTTTACTCCATTTCCGTCAATTGATGCGATTGATTCGTTTCGCTAGCTGTTGCAGGATTAACGATTTGGCAAAGCTAGGGTTTTAACATAAGTTGAGCCTTCCATTTCAATTTGATGACGCTTTTTGATTTTACAGTTTTGTGTTCTTTGAAATTTTATTTATTTATATTCTTTTCCTAGGCCTACTCACGAGAAAGGTTTCTACTCTTTTATTTACTAGCACTTGTATCTATAAGAGGTGCAAGGGGTACGCCGATAGGTTCTTGATTTAAAAGCATGAATATAGTGGTATATAATAGAGGGAAGCATATAAAAGAGACGTGTAAAAAAATGTTACATTCTAGAAGTGCATCATGTACATAGTAGTTACATTTATAGAAAGAAATAAAATTACAGTATTGAATTATTGTATTTTTCAATTGTCATGAAAAGGAAACCTTGGCATTGGAACAAACAAAAAAGGCAGGAAAAAAGGTTGTATATGGGAATACAAATGTTCTTTGTAGTCTCTTCAAGATCAGTAAGTAGCAACCTGTAGATGAGGAAAATTGAATAATTGATAAGCAAAGAAAGATTTGATTAACGAACAAGGAAAACAAAAATTATAGAAATAACATAGTGGCAGAATAGGTAACTTCACGTACATTGACACTGTGGAAGATCAAATAATTCTTATTTTTATCATCTTCATGATCAGCAAGTGTCAACCTGTAGAAGAGAGCAATGTAATGCTTGATAAGCCAAAACAGATGTCATTAACTGAAGAGATGAATTAATATGAATTTTAGTAGTTTAAAAGTTACTGTACAAGTTGATTCACATACCTGGGCTTTGTGTGAGATCAAGTGCAGACGAGCTTCTTCTTTCTTTCTAATAATGTTGTATGGATTCTTTTGCATTTTAGAAAAGCGCTCGAAAGAGAAGGGGGGCTCTATATGAAGTGCGGGAAGGGATTTGACTCTTGAGATAGTTGTGTAGGTAAGGCCTTGTCTTTCAGTCCTACCTATATCAATTGTGGCTCTATCTAGGGTAAGGCCTTGTGATTTGTGCATAGTGATAGCCCATGCAGTGGCTAGAGGTATTTGTGTACGCCCGCCCCGGGTTATGGGTGGTATTGGAATAGTTGTTGGGTTCCCTTCATCCCAAGGTGGACCATTGTAACTATCAAATGCAACTGTAACATATGCTGGTAATTCTAGAGGCTTGGAGCCTATGGGATACACAATATCTTTTAATTGGCCAAGAGATCCATTGACAAGCCTAGCTTCAATCCATAGGTTTGTTGTAAGCATGACACATTGAAGTGTACATAATAAGATCTCTTTGGGAAGTTGGTCATCATTAGCAACTTCCCCAAACTTACGTTTTGCATTTAGCGCAACACAAAGTGCAATAGGTAAATGAAGTTGTTTTAGCATTTTTTTGTTGTGGAATCCTACAAGTTCATTTGTAGCGAACAAATGTGTTTCTTGGTCAAACTCTTCCTGCTCAATAGCCGTGAGTTGCTTGTTTGTGCGAGTCATTAACAACTCCCAATCGTGTGCCACTGGTTCTGCATTATGCATGTTTTGTAATGTCTAGCGGAATTGTATTTGAATTGGATCGTCACCTTCTTGTCTAAATATTGTTTGCAATGTTACAACTATATTGAATTTGTGCCATAGATTTTTTGCTTCTGTGTGTGATGCATAGATAGGTCTATCCATAACAGGTGGAAGTTGGGCTAGACCCCTATTAGAATCATAGACATGCCACCAAAGAAAATGTGTTGTTGTTGGGGTATCACTTCACGTAGCCTGGTATCAATTTGTAATAGAAGTTTTGGCCCTATGAAGCTCATCTCATCGATTAGAATGTATTGTATATTTTTCATGTCTTCTTGGAATGTTGTCAATGTTTGTCCATGTAGTGGTTTCATTTCTCTAATTGGAATTTTCAGGGCTGCATGTATGGGTGATGCTCATATATTGAATGTTGCGATGCCGGTTGGAGCAAGAACAAGTAGTGGGTTTTGTCTTCCTGAGGAACAGTTTTGTAGTGCATTTCTTATGCAACTAATTACAAAGGATTTTCCAGTTCCTTGTATGACCATGTGCAAAGGTTGTGTTGAGCAATTAGCATTGGAGTGGTCGGTAATGAGAGAAAGTGCCAGTTGTTGTTGAGGTGATAAAGTGTAGTTTTGGTTGAACAAGTGTTGGGTGGGGTGAACATCTTTTGCAACCATCTTGTTTGTATGCACAAATTGGATGGCTATGTCATGCAAATGCAAAGGAACTTTGTGTTCTTCCCAGGAATGATTGTTGTCAAAGTCACGCTTGCCCAAAATATCAAGTTTATTTAAGTTGGTACTATTAGCAAGTCCCATTTGAGAAAAAAACTCCCACTCATTCATTTGTACAGTGTCTTGTCTGTCCAGCTCACAACCAGAATCATTCTCCTCTTCCAAGACATCTTCAAGTTGATCTATGCGATCAACATGCCATACATTATATTTCTCTGTATGCAATTGCTTCCAATTTCTAATAATTCCTTCTTTGTTTATGCCTATATCTGTTTGGATTTCTCAGATTGTACAGAAGTAGCTCGCTCTAGCAGAATGCCTCAAAATTTTCAGAGTCTTCCTTTGGAATGGCAAAAAATATGGGGAAGACTTGGACTATTGCTTTTTCTAGTCTATCTCTCTATTTACATCCTTTGCGACCAGCAGCATACGTGTAGGATCTCGCTGATTCAATTAGGGTAACCAGTTCTAAGTGAGGTGGATGATGCATGTATGATTGGATGTTGCTAGATTGTATCTCACTGTCATCAGTTGTTTGTCTGAGGCGGTCTAAAACTTTTTTACCCACATTTAGTGATATAAATTGGCGATTGCAAACCACGAGATGCAATTTTTGTAGCATATGACATGTTTCTTGTGCGCTAATATCTCTTTCAGCAATGATCTCGGCCATAAATTTTTGGTATTCTTTTATGGCGGGGTCTTCTTTCCTTGAATCAGAACAAATTCTTGCCAACATATCAACACAACTCTCTATTTTTTTCTGCTTTAGATGCATACTTGGCAATGTATTTGAGAACAAGAAGTCGTGATGTGACTGGTTGGCAATCGATATTTGCTCTCCATATGGAGAGCATTTGCGCATTATGGATGTTCAACCTATCATCATTTATAGATGGTTTGAAGGATTTGTGACCTGATTCGTCACATAGTAACGTAGATTCTTCACATTCTTTCCAAGGAGCTTTAAATCTACACTGTACTTTCTTACCTTTCTTGCGTAAGCAAGTCCTCTCAGTACATTTGGTGTGTCTTTGTACACGATTAACCAACTCTTCATAATCAATGTAAGGATCAGTAGAAAATATTTCACTTGTGTTTAGAAGGCAGGGATCATCTGTTGGAGTTCTACGTAGCATGCTCCCTATGTTAGATTTTGAGCGAGGCTTCCAAGCGGTGACAATTTTGTCAAAGAATTCTTTTGCTATATTGAATGTGATAGGATTTTCCCAATCAAGTGCATCCATGTCTGGTGCATTCTTTATCCAAATGACACCATGTACATGTGCGGAACCTCGACCTTGCCATTCATAGCGGTACCAATAAGTAATGGCACCCATAAGCTTCTTGATGATCTCTTCATGAAATATTGTGAACCGTTGGTGTAGATATAATGTTATTGTGTGTGGGTTTTTAATAAGATTATCTATGTGTTGTTTGTTGGAAAGCAAGGAAGGTGTGGCATTTGGTGAAAGAATGATGTGTAGATCATGCCACTTTGTGTCAGCCGCACTCAATGTGAAGAATAAGGTTGGGGAACCTATTTGAGTGATCAAATTTGTTAGCTCAGTGTGACACTTATTCCAATATGATCTTGTCCCTCGTAAAGTAGACCCAAAATGAAGTAGTTCTTCTGCCAATTGATTGTCTGGAAGGTTAGTTAAGTGGGTGTGGAGGTCTTCAATTGTGGTTGGAATATTATCTTCAACTTTTCGTTTAATGAATATAGACGAAAGAGATTGGCTACGATGATGCAACATAAGGTTAAGAAGGAAGTATCTAAGTCGTGGATGTTGCCCAAATCTATTATCATGAAAATGCATAAGGTGTAATGCATATTCATGAATTTATACTTCTCTTGCTCGAGGTTGCATGGGTAGTGCATTTCCATTTGGGAAAAGAGTGGGAAATGTCATGTCAAACAAACCCTCTGTGGTGTACTTGTTAATGGGGGTTGAACTTATAGGTGGCCAATCCACAAAGTTTTCAGTTTCTTTTTCTATTTGTAAAGATTATTTAATGATTTGTAGCTCACAACATTTGTTTGGTAGTCTCATCATAAATGATGTTGAGTATTCGGTGTCACTTTCCAAATCACTTTGTATGTTCTCAAATGCAATGTTTGTTGATGTTCGATCTTCATTGGCATCTTCAATTGTACGAAGCATGCCTGAAATGTCTGTATTACAATGAGGGAGCTTTGACAATGCAGAAACATCAATTTCAACATCCTTGTAATAGGGGTCATATTTGATCTTGTATGAGAGTGCATTATGAACATGGCTTCTACTAACATAGCAATCATAATGCTTCCCATTTGTATTCAATCTGCGGATTATTAGTACATCCAACTCTTCAATTTTTCATGACAAAGATTTAGTAATTATTTGTATATCTTGGGGGAAACTAATTGTGTGGCCACTATATTTGTATTGTCCACCATGAGCATGGGTTACTTGTATTATTAGATTAACACATGCAATGAGCATCTCTTCAACTTGTGTAAGCACCCTCAACACAGTTGGTTGTTCACAGGGGTCCATATTGTTGGCCGCAAAGAAGCAGTGTATTCCTTTCTCAGAAAAACATCTTCTACAAGTGAGAACGTTGTTTGATGAACACACATGCATACCAGGGTAGTGTTCCTTACATGTACTACATGTTTGTAACTTTGATAGTGCATCTATTCTAGCTCTGAATTTCTTAGTTGCATCTATAATGTTAGAGGACAAGTTGAAATCCATGTTTCTAATTGAATTTTGATTTTCAAGGCTAGCTTTAGGAAGAGTTGTTTCAATGGGATCAAAGGGTTGTGGATTTTGAAAACTTGTAGAAGCTTGCAAGTAGGCAAGCAATGGTTGGGTTGTTGTTTGTTGTAAATGTTGAATGTGTTGGATGCAGTGACGTGCTCTAATTTCTTCTCTATGACGAGCATAATACAGGCGACTTCTCTGACGAGACTGTGGATCTATGGTCTTACTCTGGATGAAATGGCTTTCTGAATTTTGTAAATTTGAGGCCATTATCTGGTTTTCAAAAAAAGAGGAACAATGCATTTTTGTTATCTTTATAAATAGAAAAATCAAAGAAGTTTAAGAGTAAAAATAATGGTTTTAAAAGCTAATGCATGTTTCTAGTAATGTAAAATATTCAATAGTAAATTGCTTAGCTTAGTCTTTTATTTGTACATTCCTAATTTTGTTGTCTTATTCACTATACAACGTGAATGTAGTGCCCAACGCAAGCTATGTCAGTTTGTTATTCCCAAGATGGAAGCATAAGGAAAAGAAGAAAAAATGTGAAAATAATTTTTTTTTTAAAAACACATTCATAACACCAACAATACCATGAATATTTTACAAAATAGTTTCAAATCAGCAACAAGAGATATAAATATTATTTATAGCAAAGGAAAAAAAAAAGTTTTGAAGGAGCCTTGGAACCCTATTGACAAGATGATATTACATGGATAATAGTCAGTAGAAAGTAGAGAAGATGGAATAGGTACAAATGATAGTAAAAAACCAAGTGATTCTTTTAAAGTTCTATACTATGCCAAAAATAAATGTACAATAGACTTCAAAAAAAAGTTTCCTTCATCTGTGGAACCAAGCCTTTCAACTTGTAAGATAGTTTCTTTCAAATGTGTTGCATTGTCTATTTTGTTGTAGAAGAAAAAAGCGTTGAAATTTCATTTAACATAAAGGTGCTCTCAGCTATGAAGTCCAACTGAGTAGCTTCTAAGATTGTTGATTTGAGTTTCAATTCATCGTTAAATGTTTCCATTCTATTTGGGTGATACCACAATAGTGGGTTACACTTTTTTGCCTAAACGGACATTGAAGTCTACATTTTGAGAAAAATGTTCACATTCGGATGCATATTGTCGTTAAACTGTTTGAAATCGGAAGATGAAGTAAACTAGAGTCTTTTAGGATTTTTTGTCTAGATTCTAAATATTATTTTTTTATTTTTTTTTGAATTGATTTTAATGGTTTTTTTTTTCTCCCACTAAAACTGCTATGTTGCTGAAAATGTCATTTTCAAAAAGGTACAATGACTTCGTACAACATAACTTTTTTTCTAAAA
>MU224126.1:439284-458015 GCA_018584345.1 Thuja plicata
ATAATCCCTAATCTCCTTTTAGACTTTATGATATTGTCATGCTCAACCACTCATACAATTATTTAGTTTTAGTATGTAGATATTATTTGCAATCCCCACCATTCAGACTTACAAAATTGCCTCTTCATCTGTTAGCTGTTCTCACACCTATTCTCCCTATTCAACAAAATCTCCCATCTTTTATTCATGGCATTAGGTGGGACTCCAGCTGTAGCACAGCTCTTGTTTAAAATGAAATTGGCGTGTTTAATTTTTTGGGATGTTGCAAGTGTCGTTAGTCCCGAAGTGGAAGAAAACTTGTAGGTATGTGAGGCTTTCTAGACAGGAATCGTGTGGGAGAGGGTTTATCTATTTGTCCACGTCAATGTCTACGTAATTGTCAGTGGTTTGGCACGTGGTCAGTGTCAAACTCTGACATGTCAACAAAATGGAACCTTGTCCGCATCAGCAATTTTTTTACTTTTTCAAAAGATGCCTGAATTCGTTATCACTAGCAACCATTCTCTCAATCATCTTTTAGGTGAACCAAACAGGTCCAACCCATATTCCAGAAATCATTTTCAGGATAAGTATCTTCCAGAATTGACGTTATCCAACATTTGGTATTCCAGTAACCAAACAGGCTAAGTTCAAGGAGCAATTGAAAAAAGTTGAAGCATTACTTTTGGTCATGGGATAAAGGTGAGTAGAATGAGTAAAGTAGAATCACGGTTGTAAAACATATTTACTAGCACTTGTATTAGAAGGGATGTAAGGTTTGGGCCCATAGATTTTTTTTGAGTTTATATGTTACAAAGTCAATGAATGTTTGACGTCTAATTGATCTATACACCTAAACAAGTATTTTGAAAGAAAATTAGGAATGATTTCTATTTTTGAATTTCTCCCCTCTTACATAGGGGACCTAAGGATTGAATTAATTGTTGTTATTAACAGTTCTTCCACTCAAATTTGATGTTTTGTAAACACTAATTGGTTATGGACATTGACATTGCTAAATCATGTTAAATTTCTTTAAATAATAATATTATATCATTGTATAAATAATAAAAATGGAAGTGACACCATGCACAACATACGATGGGGCAATGAAGCCCTAGATGACCCTCCTCCACCTCAAAATCCTTTTGGCACAGAGGGAAGCCATCACCCTCAATGGGTTTTCAACAACGGGCAGTGTAGGGATTTGGCTTAGACGGATATGAAGGTGGGGGCATCTGGGAATGGGATGATCATGAATAGGGTTCGAAGGGAAGATCGTCGATTCTCACAGAGAAGCTCACCAAAAAACTATAATCTTGTGTCGTTAGGACCGAATCAAAGTCAAAGGTTTTCTCATGGGGGCGCGAAGGCAGAGGTGCAAACTAGGGCTCCTTTGAATCAACACAAATTGGTAATTAATGGAATGGGTGTTGGTCGACAGAAATTAGTGAGATCCAATTTGGATGAGATGTCACTCTTCAAAACCCTACTTAGGATCTACATCAAAAGAGGGTTACTCCACCTGGTCCCAATCATGGCGGCCAATCCTGTGCATTCAAGCTACTACCAAAGATGACAATTGGAGAGGTCATGATATGGATACTTTGGGGGTTATAATTCAGGTTTGGGGTGAGTGAATTACCTTATCTAAGCTTCACAAATGTCTTCACGCTCATTGGTATGGCATTCTGTTCTTTTAGGTGTAATATGTTCACACTTGTGTTATCTTGTTTGATTCACTTGAGGCTAAACATAAGGCATTGGAGCATAGTTTTTCAAATTTTTGAAATAATGTTATCATTGTATCTCCATGGAATCCTCTCTTTCAAACCAAATAATGCTCTTGTGAGGTCTCTCCCCAATGGTTTTTTTTTCCCAATTTACCTTATGAGTTTCATGAATTTAGTGTTATCAAAGCTATTGGGAACTCCTTCGAGTCTTTGTCAAACTTGATTTTGTTATGGTTGATGGGCAACTCTTAATGGAGTTTTGTGTTATGGTCCCTTAGCTAGTTGTCATCCTGCATTCCTGTAAGATTGAGTCCCCTCTTGGGATGTGGTGTCAAAAGATTGCAAGGGATTGTAAGGCTCCCTCAAATGAACCAATTATGATTAATGTAGATTTGTTAATGAAATTCAAAAGGTGGACTCTAGAGTTTTTTTATCTCACATCGAAAACTCCTCTCTCCTCTTTTCTTGAGATCTCCCCCACTTCAGTGTCCATTCCTCCGACTGAGTCAAATGTTGTCCCAACTAAATCTTCCTCACTCGCACCTATCTCTAGCCCTTTGTTGCACTCTTCTCCTTCCCATAACACTGAGACCACTTCCTTTTCCTTTGATACACCTATATCTCTTGATCCCTTTCCTACACCTATTAAGGCAATTTTGAATGATCAAGCTCTTGATTTGGCCTGCCACTCTGTTCTTGAGGATAGTGGACCACAACACGCTATTGAATCTCCTTAGAAGTCTTCTATTATGGGTTGTACAAACCTTGAATCTATGTCAAAGGATGAGATGCATGAAATCCTGAAAAAAACATTCAATTCGGCCTTTTGCACAACAACATGTTAAGAATGGTAATGATAATATGAATCCTCCTTGCAATGAGAAAATTGATAATGATCTATTGATTAAACCTAATGCTCAACTCATTTCAAAATTGCAAGATATCATTGCTAAAGCTAATGTGGTTTTAATTGAGGAAATTAAAGATTATGTTATTGAATGCTTGGGTGCTAACTTGTCTTGGTTGCACTATAAGGGGGAAATTCATTTATCTACCAATCCATATGGTCTTGTTTCTCCTGATAGGGACTCTGAACTTCAGGAATTTTTTGATACACCTTCAAAAATAAGTTATTTAACTGGTTCTCTACTTGTCACACCCATCCTTTAATCCCCTTCATTAAAGACATCACCTTTGTCCTCGAGGAAACATAGGATAGACCATCAAATAGTTGCAAGACCCAACAAGATGTTGATGTTGGTATTCAATATACACTACTTTCAACTTTAAGTTTGGGGAAGAAAAAGAATAAACCTACTTTCAACCCCCCATTGACATGAGCTTCAATCAGTAAAATAAATCTGAAACTTGAGTATGTTGTTGGTGGCACAGTGCTCTCGAAAAAGAATCATAGGAAGAGGGGAAATGATTCTTCCCCTCAGGAACAATGAGGATTATATCATGGAATATTAGGGGATTTAACGCCCCTAAAAAAAGGTGCATTATTAAGCGTTAGTTAGATAACAACAATTTTAACATAGCTATGCTACAAGAAAAAAAGATGTCAGATAAGATTGTTTATCAATTTTTCTCTTTCTGGAAACCATAGAATGTTGTTACTTCCTCTTCTAATGGATCTTTGGAGGGTCTTTCCATCCTTTGGGATGATAGCAAGGTCTCTCTATAGTTTGTCTCTTCGGCCAAAAATTTGATGCTTGCTATGGTAAACAATTGTTATTCTAAACTCAATTTTTGTCTATTTAATGTTTATGGACCTTCAACCATCACTAGAAGAACTAGCTCATGGAAGCTTCTTGGTAAATCAATAATGTTCTTTGTGGGGAGATTATTGTTTTGGTTGGGGATTTCAATGTTGTCCTAAATGATGATGAGAAAATGGGGGGTATTATTCCTTCTAAGAAAGTGATGTCATATTTTAATCAATTCATTACTGATAATAAGCTTATGGATATAGTCCCTGGAGCAAGGCATGTTTACTTGGACTAATAAAATATCTATTTTTTGTAACATAGATGAAAGGCTTGACCATTTTCTACTATCCATTCATTGGCTTACTATCAATAATGACTCCTTTTCTTCGATCCTTCCCTATTTGGGATCTGATCACTTTCCAATTTTATTGGATGTGGTGGAAATCGACACTTATAGGAGAGGTTCTTTTAAGTTTGAAAAAATTTGGTTCGGAGATACATCCTTCCTTTGCTTAAGCTTTGGTGGCAAAACTGTCCATTTATTGAGGGCTCTTGATTATTCTAGATTTCCAAAAAGATTCATTACATGAAATCCAGAATCAAGGAATGGAACACAAACCGTTTTGAAAATATTTTTCAGGAAAAAGTACGTATTGAATTGGAACTAGCTGACCTAAATAAGCATATCATTGGTTATGGCATGGACCGACATTCTTTTCTTGAGGAAAAATCTCTCAAACAGTCCCTTGAGGAAGTCCTCCAAAGGGAAGAAATGTACTAAAAATAAAAATCTTGAGAACTTTGGCTCTCTGATGATGATAGAAACACAAAAAAATTTCATGCTATAGAAAAATGAGAAGGTTGGAAAAAATATTGATATCCAAGGTTCTTTTGGGTTTCTTGAAGATGAAGAAGATATTGCGAAGGAAGCAATTTCATTCTTTTGAAATATTCTCACTAAGGAAGTTACTGATCCAAAAGATATTATTTTAAATGTCATCCCAGCTTGCATTTCTTCTTCTGATGATCAATTGTTGATGTCTCTCTTCACTTTGGAAGATTTGAAAGTAGTGGTCTTTTCTATGGCAGTAGAAAAAGGCCCCTGGTCCTAATAGATGGTTTCACTATTCTCTTCTTTCAGAAGTGTTGGGAGTTCATTGGCCATGACACTCTCTTGGAACTTGAGGAGGAAAGGAGGAATATAACCATATTGAGGGAATTAAACAATACATGGATTGTGCTCATTCTAAAGATTGATAATCCTAAGAATTTTGTAGATTTCAAACCTATATCATTATGTAACTCATTATATAAAGTTTTCACTAAAGCTATTTCTTTGAGACTTTCTAAGGTCATTCCAAACATAATGTATAAGGAGCAGGGAGATTTGTGTTGGGTTGAGAAACTCCGAAGGGTGCTATCCTTGCTCATGAAATCTTGCAGTCCTTAACTATGGAAAATAAATCTGCTATTATTCTCAAGCTTGATATGATGAATGTATGACCGGGTTAACTAGAAATTTCTCATCCTTATACTACATAAATTAGGATTTCATAATGGATGGATTAAATAGATTTCAACTTGTATCTCTTCTCCCATATATTAGGTGTGTATTAATGAGACCTAGTACCCCATGGGGCTTCTTCCCTTCCTCTCGTGGAATCAGATAAGGCGACCCACTTTCCTCCTTTCTCTTCATTATTATGGATGAGGGCCTCAGTCGTACTATAAGGAAAGCAATTACATTATCTCTTTGGAAAGGGATTAGAGTTAGCGATTCTGATGAATGCCACACCCACAATTTATTTGCAGATGACACACTTTTATTTGGGGATGAAACCATTGTTGAATCATGGGTTATTAAAAAGGTTATAGAAGATTATTCTACTTCCTCGGGTTAACTGGTAAATCCTCAAAAGTCTAAAAATTTCTTTGTTAATGTGGCTTCTCTGACTTAGCAACGTTTGTCCCATTTTTGGGGCTTCTTATTGGGATCCTTTCCTTGTAAATATATAGGGATTCCTTTTCTCACAGGGTCTTTGAAACATAATTTCTTGGACAAGATTATCTCAGATATATCTAACAGGATATTATCTTGGAAACATAAATGACTAACCCTCCCTGGAAAAATCATGATGATCAAATTAGTCTTAAACAATATTCCCACCTATCTTATGCCAGTGCTTAACATGCCTACAAGATTAGTTCAGGAATTGCAGTCCATCTTTAGGTATTTCTTTTGGGCTAATAATGTCAATCGAAAAAAGAAGATGCCCCTTTTGGCTTGGAGTAAAATTTTCCAACCTAAAGAACATAGGGGAGCTGGAATTTGGGATTTGAATATTTAAAACATAGCCTTGGGGGATAAATTATTATGAAAACTTTACTACAATCCAGACACAAAGTGGGCAAGACTTATGTTTTCTAAATACTTAGATTCCCATCAAGAGAGAGACTATTCACTACTACTTCATTACCTAAGGTTTCTAAGGTTTGGGACTTCATCTCTTCTTGTAGGGATCTAATACTTCCATCCCTTTCTTGGCTTATTCATGTTGGCACCAAAGTGTATTTTTGGGAGGATTCTTGGAATGGCATTTCTCCTCTATCCCAAATTGGGAATGGTCTCCTCTAAATGCCATTTTAAAGAATCATTGGGGCATTCATGTATGTGACTACTTTACCATTGATAACTCCACTTGCCTACCCTCAGTCAAATGGAAGATTTTATTTGACATTGATGCTCCATTGAATCTTATTTCTACCCTTCAGATTGAATTCGATAAGAGAATGTGTGTTTATAATCCTTAGGAAGATGAATTTATCTAGATTCAATCACAGTCTGTTCAGTACATTGTAAAATATGGTTATGAATCTAGCTTTATCACAAATCACACAGATGTGTGGCCATCTAGATTGTTTTGGGGTGCAACCTGTCTCTGTAAGGCTAGTGCTTTTACTTGGCTTGCCATCTATGACAGAGTGCTTATAGGGATGATATTAGATAGACTTGTAATCAAATATGTCTTTCATTGTACTCTATGTGGGTATTTTATGGAATCTTTGGATCATCTATTTCTACTTTTCCCTTTCTCCATGGCTTGTTGGTACTGGCTCTTCTTCAAACTGGGTTGGTCCTCGATGGTGGGACCTAATATGTTATCTTTCTACTGAGTTGTCCATCTCTTCATAAATATCCAGCCTTCACCTCTTTATGGGATGTCAACCCCTCCATTGTCTGGAACATTTGGCTGGAAAGAAACAACATGATATTTATAAAGAAGTCTTAAACTCTTTCTGATGTTCTTCACAAGATTGAACAATCTATTTCTAAAATAGTTATGTCTCATGTGTATAAGAATATCAGACATCTAAAAACCTTCACACATTAGGATAACCATATACATAATATATGTCCCTATTTAAGAGGCTTCCCATCTCATGGGTGCACGACGAACAATGACAAAATTTAGGTAGAAACTAGCACTGATATTGGATTGTATATGGATTTCTTATTGCATCCTAGAGGTTCAGACTCTACAAAACTCCCCTCCCAGCAACACACACCCCTACACTTTTCATTACTAGAGACGGTCAATAACAGAGGTGGTGTGGGTGATGCAACTTCTATTGATGATATGATAGTGCAGTGCACTGATGACCCTCCTGCTCCTGAGACCCAGGTATATAAAATTTTCTCTCTTTTCTAGGATTTTTAATGAACAATTAATTATAGATGTGTGTATTGATGTTTGTTCTATGTATAATATTTTGCAGGCACAATTAGTAGAGCACATTACCTCTCATGTGGGATTGGAGCATCTTCATAGGAGAGATTCAGTAGATGTGACACCTGCTAGTGGTCAGGTAAGTTAAATATATGTAAGTTTAAACATGCATGTGTCACTTGTGTATTTATATATTTCAAGTACTTTACATAATATATAATATGCATGTATATAACCACCTGTTGTTTTGTTGTATATATGTATGTATATAACCAACTATTGTACTTCTTGATTTATTCCTAATGATGTGACATCCCCGTTTGGTGTGAAATATGTCCTACACCATTCACCAACATCATGTACATTTTTTATACGAACTCCCTTTTAATTCATTTGATACTTTCGTAGAGAACATTTGATTCAAGCTCCAACACCATCATGTTCACCTTTTCCATGTCCACTCTCAAAGAAACTCCAGACATGTGGTATATTTTCATTACAATGATATCTACATAGTGCATAAAATGGCCTGAATGATTTGAATTGTGCAACACATCCATTTGACCAAACATGATGTTTATCAAATTTTATGCCTCTTTCTTTCAAATTTGCAAAAAAACATCTTGAAACAGTGTTCCACATAATGAATGTCATGCTCTTTATCATCACTTATGTAAAAAGGATATTCCTTATTGATGAACTGTGCTTCAAATATGCTATGAATACCATCTAAATCTAATTGTGTATGTCGATAACACAAATGTACCATAATAATAATCTACTATGAAAAATAGTATTCTGCTTCAATTGCCTTTTGATGAACAAAGGAATAGTTTTCTGCGAAATCAACAACTGATAGAATAGTTCCAAGTGGGAAATTGTCTCTCAGTGTTTGGAATTTTTGTGCTTGCCAATTTGCAAAAAAAATATGATAAATGTAGGGTTGAATCAATATTTTAGATTTGTCCATAAATACTCCAACAATTATCTCCTCTTCAACATATTCTAACCTTTTGTATTCTTTCCCAAATTTTGTTTTATTCTTTACATATTTTTAACTCTTGAAATTTACCATCTTTGTTACATCAATGTTTTCATTTTTCAAAGGAAAAAGAGCCAAATACGCACATGTTTCACATATTCCTTTTTGAAAACTAGATTCAAAGTACTAGAATTGTAGAAACTAGATTCAGAGTACTACCATTTTTTATTTTTGCACATCTTCTTATTTTGAGTGTATGACCCTCAAATGTTTGTTCCAAGTTCAGGTTTACCCGATTTTAGAAAAAATGTGTCCACTTATACCCCCTTTTGGTTCACAATTTGGTGCACATACCCTTAGTTCAACATGCAATGTTGTGATTGATTGTTAGTGGTCAAATAGAATGCTTGTCACATCTTCACAACTTATGGATGGTCATTTGCAATTAACTTGTGTCCTTGTGATTGATGGCAACATGTCTAACCAAGAAAAAGGAAAGAAATGACAAATGTCACCATCGTGCAACATCAAAAAGATAAAGCTCAAGCATATTGAAACCTTGCGAATCTGCAAGACCCTAACACGTGTCCAAGCAGATGAATCTTGAAACATCATGAGATATGGAAGCCAGTGAAGGTTAAGGCCACGATCTTGCAACAAAATTTTAAAGGTTACAACAAATTTCAAGTGCAACATCTCAGTGGTCAAGGTCGACATTCTTTATTGCCTGCAGCCTTGCAATTAACGCGAACAGGTTTTATAAGATTAAAACGTGTTAAAATGTGTACGAGTTTCTAACACTATGATCGTAAAAAAGTTTTATTATCACTAAAACGCGATTACATTTTATATTAATAATAACCCACGAGTTATTTGAATTTATTCTTGGAAATTTACCAAACCTATGCCCGATCAGGTTATTTGAATTTAAAGTAATCCAATCACATTATGAGTGTTTTGGTTTTTTTTTGGGTGGGTAGCCACTTTTTTGCACACCAGCTTGGTGCACTTACCTACTTACTAATTATCCTCACCACTTAACTCTTCCTCATTTCTATTTCCTCCTCCATTAGCAAATGCAACTTTCCCATTTGCTCTCACTTAACTCATCATCTCAAGTGATTGTAGTTGTTAGTTACTTTCAGTCCTCAATCGATCTTGTCTGTTGAATCAATTTGAAATCTCTATAACTTGTGATAAATTCTCACATTTTGAATGAACCACGTCTCTTTGGTTGTCCTCGTAATGCTATCATTATCATCATATCCTTGCTTTTGTTGCATTTATACATTTTTTTTAGAGCAACATCATTTCAAAGGAATAAGAAGCAATGTAGTTACATCAATGGGATGTTATATGTGCGTGTATGTGTGTGTGTAGGGTTTAGGTATAATGATAATAATATTTAGATTTAAAAATTTATTTAAATAAAATAAAAATAACTCTTACTAAATAAAAATAATAAAAAATTTCTTAATATGCAATGTATATTAAAATTTATTTCAAACATTAGTAGTCATATTTTATTAAAATGAAAAATGAAAATATTTAAGAACAATATGTAAATCAAAACGGTAATATTTAAATACTAAATCTAATACATTTAAATATTGGGAAATATTTTGACATTTCCATTCATATATTAAAACTAGATTTAGTCTATAATATTTAAATACTAAATCTAATACATTTAAATATTTGAAAATATTTTGACATTTCCATTCATATATTAAATCTAAAACATTAAAAAGTAAATCTAAAACTAATATGTATGTGTGTCAATTGTGAATTGGTCGACTGGTGATGTTCAATGGTTCTTATTTAGCCCACCAGGGTTCAAATCTTGTAAAGACATCTGATAAGGGATGAGGTTGGGATCGTACCCCGGGCGAATTTGGCGGAATGGATACCCCTCTGTCCTTAGCTCTCAGCCAAAGAGAACGAATTATTCTTAAAAAAAAAAAAAAAAACTAATATGTAAAATATATCTAAAACATTAAAAATAAATAAAAAGTATTAAAATGTTATAGACTAAATCTAAATCTAAATCTAAAATACTAAAAAGTAAATAGTAAATGTAAATATTAAACTCCCATTAAAAAAATGTAAATATTAAATCTAAATCTAAATATTTAAAGTAAATCTAAATATTTAAACTATATAAAAAAATAAAGTAATTAAAAAAATAAGTATGCAAGGCTCTTCAAATTATGACTTTATATTTCATTTTTTTGAAGTTTTTTTTTTATAAAAAAATTAGAATATTTAAAAAAAATATTTAAATAATAAATATATCTACATTAAGAACTCTCTCTCTCTCTCTCTCTCTCTGTGTGTGACATCTATTACTTCCATGTTTGCACTTATCTCTAAGCATACATTACTACTACATTCTAACCCCTTGTCTATCTTGAAATCAATCTACGGTTGCATGACCACCTCAACTTTTGTAGATTTGTGTAGCCCTAATCTAAATTTCATTAACTTCTCACTTTTATCTTCTTGCTTAAGACAAACTAAACACAAGTTGTGGATTATTTTACTATGTCTTTGTATTTGACAGAATCCTAAAAGGAATTCATCTTTACATAATCATTTTAGAAGCATTTACATAACTGAAGAGTGATGTTCTTCGTTTTGCTAAATGATTGAACTTTAGGATTATTTTTCTATTTTTATATTTGTCTTTGGATTTAGTTGCTTGTTTTAGTTTTTTTTTTTCTTATTAGTAGGTTTGGTTTAATCTATTTTTTATTCTTATTATTGTTGAAATATTTGTTCTTATTCATAGACTTGGATATATGTGTGTAAACTTGTACATATCTATTTGCATATCATGTTTTTGTCTTTGACTTTGTTGTTTTCCTTTATTTTTAGTTTTGTTAATTATGTTATTTCCCATCCTTTTCTCTTTCAACGCTTTCATTCTGGTGATGGTTTCATTTCTCACTCAATCAGCTCAATTGGAGGTTTCTAACTGTCTTCTTTTTGAATTTTTTTTTTAAAATCTTTCGCTCAATGTTTTTTTCCCTTCTTTCTCCACCCTATATTTACATAGGCTATTGTTATCTTCCTCTCTTTTCTGTATATGCACAACATATTCTTATTTTATTCTTCTTTCACTATACTTTTCTTTCTCTAAATCTAACACGCCTATGTATACTCTTCCAATCTGTTCCATACCTTATATTATTTTATCTTTTACTTTGTTTCCATTTTAAATTCCTCTAAAAAGTCAGCAGATTTTAAACCACAACATATCCTAAATATTGTATTAAACTATAGAGTAAGTAGGGTTTACAATGAATAAAATAGAGTAATAATTATAATTGTGAAATAATATGTTAAATCAAAGCTATAGAATATAATAATTTGACAGTTATGCATAAGCAAAGCAATAAAAATTGAAAAGCATAGCTTTCCACTCAAGTGACATACAAAGTTCATACATACCTTTGAAGCAACTTTTGAACAACAAAATCTTAAAAAATTATTGAGAACATAAACAAATCTTAAATCTTCTTTTGTGTAGCTTGAATAAAGTACTAGGATTGAGTAGGATAGAAACAAGCTTATTTTTAGTTCATAAAATTCCTTGAATTGTTTGTTTTGAATAACAATTTATCTTTGTTTGGAATTAAGATCATTTATTTGATACTTAGTTTGGTCTCTCTAGAGTCTATTCTTTGACTATTCTTGGACAAATTCTATAACTTAGATATAGTAAAATAATTTGAAAAAGATGTTAAACGTTTTATAATCTAGTTAACAAATTATTCACAACATTTTGAACATAATCGAAAATCTTTTTTTTTTTTTAAACATACAAATATAACATGTCTCAAATAATTAATAACAAATTATTCATCAAATTTCTTTTAAAAATGTTTTCTGTATTAGCTAATAAAAATAACATTACACTCATTGATTACAAATTCAAAACTCTCTTATAACAAGATTGATAGATCCTTAATACCCTATATTCATTACAACTCTTCTATTAAAAAAAAAACATTTGATCTAAATATATAATTCATGCACCCTAACTTCATGTAGTTGTAAAGTCTTGAAACTCACTCTAGAGATCATTAAGTGTAAAAGGGTAAAAAAACAAGTGGTCATTTCGAAGTGTCGCCCAATACCTATTCAAAGATGCACCAATAGCCATTCACTCAAAAATGTCAAAGTACTTCATGGATAATTGTTCCAGTATTGGTGCACAAATGTTCTAATAGTGGTACACAAATGAACCAATTACCAATAAAAAAAGCTAAAAATGATGGACTATTACTAGGGGGTCCACCCTAACTTCACACACTTGTGGAACCTAAACTATATGTAAGATTTTGCCAATTTTTTTTGTTGTCTTTGTATGCGAGTTAATTGCTTAAAACTAAGGATTCAACTTCTAGATATCCACATACCTCTCTAGAGAGTTCATGCAACGGTGAGGGGTAAAAAATAGGCCATTTCAAAGTGCCACCTGATACCCACTCAAAGAGGCACCAATGACAGTACTTGTGGCCAAATGTCCCCCTACTCATACACAAATGCCCCAACAGTGATGCAAAAATGAGCCAATTACCAACCAAAAAAGCTAAAATATGATCATCTAATGATACATGAGTGATGGACTATTGATATATAAATAATCATTTTTAAGACTCTTTTCATTTTAATAATTAAGGAGTCATCATAACAAAAATATAACAGTCATTAAACTCCTGTCCTCTTCCCTATATGTGTTATAATGTTTAAGTCAAATTTGGGTAAAATGTGCCATTATGCTCTTCCCTATGATTGAAACTTTTGCATTTGCTTTTTTCAATTATGATTTTAACTTTTCGGTTTGCTTTTTCAACCCAGTAAATCAAGAATGGGAAGCTAACACACGAGTGGGACAGTTGGAGCCGCTGTGCAACCCCAAATGAGAACATTGTCTTTTTTTATCATTCATTGCCGAAAACATCGAATCTGTCCAAGGTAACCCTGCAACTTATAAACGCTGATAAACAATCGCGTCAATTGACGGAGTACGGGAAATCACTGTACTTTTCCTTTACTCTTCACTGTAATTAATACAGAAATTACCTGCAGTACTGAAACGATCAGGTCCAGCAACGCAGGATCGAATCTCTTCCGTAGCCTGCTTTGCTCCAGATTTTGTTCGTTTTAAATAATGTCAGCAGCGTACGGACCGCGCTGCCGAGGAAATTATTTTCAAATTCTTGAAGAAGAAAGCGACGGTATTGGCTAAATAGCAGACTAAAACGTAAAACATAATAAGGAAGTTGAAAAAAAGTTGAAAAAAAAACTAAGTGTCCCCCTTGGTAAGAAATACGTTTTAGTCTGCTGCATAGACGTTGCAGCAAAGCACGCTGCCGAAGGGATTCGATCCTGCGTTGCGGGACCTGATCGTTCCAGTACTACTGCAGGTAATTTCTTTGTTTACAGTGAACAGTAAAGGAAAAGTACAGTGATTTTCCCGTACTCCGTCAATTGACGCGATTGTTTCTCAGCGTCTGTAAGTTGCAGTGTTAGGACAGATTCGATGGTTTCGGCAATTATGAAAAAGACAATCTTCTCACTTCTAGTTGTACAGCGGGACCAACCGTGTAAATTCCCATTCTTGATTGATTTACTAGGTTGAAAATGTAAATGGAAAAGTTTCAACCCTAACTAATTCTGCTTTTGATTTATAGTTTGGATTACATCGATATTCGGATTATATGTTTAGATGTAGATGGTCTAGTTTGGTTGCGGGAATTAGGAAATGTCAGATTTGATCAAATGTTAGAAATAATCAGATCATGGATTTGATATTCCAGTTTTTCATTTCCGGATTATAGTTTGGACTGTTTGGTTCACCCGATAGATGACTGAGAAGATATATGCACACATTTATGTATATATACACACGTGTGTGTATATACATACATACATACAAGTTTTCTGTAATGTTAGAAGGAACTCATTTCAATTCCAATTTCAATTTCGAATTCCAATTCCAGGTTTTTTTAAGAAGATATGAATGCTCATTTTGGGGCAAAATTAGAATTAGAAAATCCCTATTCTATTTTCATGGGGTCAACACAAACATCGAATTTGGCAAATCCAGAATTGGTTAATTCTAATTCCACTCTAATTCCCACAACCAAACGGGACAACCATTTACAAATCTACAAATCTATTAAGGATCTATAAATCTCTCTGTGTAGATAGTTTAATCAACTATTATAATGTTGTTTTTATTTGTTATTTTGGAAAGAAGTTTTTTTTTTTCTTAAATTTTGATGAATCATTTATTGTTAATTATTTGAAGTATGTTATATTTCTATATCTTTACAAAATTAGATTTTCAATTATGTTCAAAATGTTGTGAATTGTTTGACAACTGAAATTATAAAACTTTAACATTTTTTTAGAAGTAGGAGGTATATTCTACCAAGTGTCAAATTATGATATTGCAATTAGGATTCAAGTGTATAGTTTTTTAATCAAACTCACTGGCCCATGTTTTATGATTAGTGATTCACAAGAACCCATTTCTCATGAGAATGAATGGAACACTTAGCACTTATTGCATCTAGGTGATGCGCATAGAGATGAAGCTCATTCAAGTGTGTTTTGTCATAGAGTTTCCTTCAAGGTTAAGCCCACTTAGCTTGTGATCCCATTTATAAAAACTTCAACAAGTGTTGTGCCTTTGAGTTGGAGTAGTATGAGATGGGTGACTACTACTCATGAAATTTGAGTCAATGAGTTTGACTCAAAAAACTTAACTATTAAATCTTAATAGAAATATCACAATTTAACATCTTTTCTAAATTATTTCACTACATTTTTAATTATTAATTTTGTCAAAGAAAATTTTAAATAATTAATAATTGGACCAAACCAAGTATCAAATGAACGATCATCATTCCAATCTATTCATCCAACACCAAACAAAGATAAATTGTTATCTAGAACAAATCTATCCTACTCAATTCTACTACTTTATTCAAGTTGCACCAAAGATTTAAGAAGTGTTTATGTTCTTAACAATTTTTTGAAATTTTGTTGTTCAAAAATTGCTCCAAGGGTGTCCATCACAAATCTATCTTACTCAATTCTACTACTTTATTCACGCTGCACCAAAGATTTAAGAAGCGTTTATGTTCTTAATAATTTTTTAAGATTTTGTTGTTCAAAAATTGTTCCAAGGGTGTCGATGGACTTTCTTCTTCTAGTTGTTCGGTCTCGTGCTTTGATATATATGTCACTTGACTTCGGATCTTTATTTTTTTAGTGGAAAACTTTGATTTTCAATTTTTGTTGCTTTGCTTATACAAAACTGTCAAATTATTATATTCTATAGCTCTGATTTAACATATTATTTCACACCCACAATTATTACTATTTTTAATTCATTGTAAAATCTACTTCATTTAATATATATTTTTTAAAAATAATCCTCTACAATTTAAAATAATATTTAGGTTATATATTGTGCTTTAAAATCCGCTCACTTTTAAGAAGAATTTAAAATGAAAAAAGAGTAAAAGATAAAATAATATAGCCAAGGCATGGAACAGATTGGAAGAATATACACAGATTAGGGAAAAGAAGAATATAATGAAAGAAGAAAAAAATAAGAATAGGTTGTACATATATAGAAAAAAGAGGAAGATAACAATAGCCCATGTAAATATAGCGCAAAGAGAAAGGAAAAAAAATGAGTAAAGATTCGAAAAGAAGACAATTCGAAACCTCCAAATTGAGTTGATTGCCCGAGAAATGAAAATAGAGAAATAGCATTTTTTTGAAATATCAAAATACTTGCGAACTCAAGAGTGAATGTGTTTGAAATTTGCATCTTGAAAATGAATTAAATTAAGGAATTGATTTGTAGTTAATTTGGAGGTCTGATAAGACATCAGAATCCTATTTGCACCATAAAGCTATATTTGTCAACTTCTACATAAAATTAAATTGATTTACACTGTAATAAATACATAATGAGATAATTGTATCCAAACGAACACATAAGGCAAAAGAACATGGATTTCATTTTCATCGGTACACATTATTATACAGAATAAAAAATGTTAATTTCATGAGGCACCGTTATCCATACACTGTGGAATTAATTAAGGCGAACAAAATCTAGAGCAAGGCCCTCAACGGAAAGGATTGGCTTCTGCGTCACTTGATTGAATCCCTTTACTATACAACCAAAGCAAAAGAATCAAGTATTGCAGGCAATTTCTCCATCAAAGTGAACAGAAGAGGTAAAAAAAGCTGCTACACAGGTTGTACAGAATTTTGTTACTCTATTTCCATCAATTGATGTGATTTTTTCACTTCGGTTGTAGTTGCTGGTTTACCTATTTGGCAAAGCTAGGGTTTTAACATAAGTCAAATCTTCCATTTAGGGTTTCAACATATTTACTGGGTTGAAAAGTTAATGGAAAACTTTTAACGCCAATTTGACGTCACTTTTCATTTTCGAAAGTAAATATTTTGTTTCTTTTTCAACTCACGAGAAAAGTTTATATTTTTTATTATTAAAATATGTTTTTATAAGGAAGAGTATATTATTAGATTTTTAATATTAATGTAATATTAAAAATATAAGTCTTAAATATTGAGGAGTAAAATAAGTTGAAAAAAGTTCAGTATGTTGTTATTTCTGGAAACACTTACATTTTCTTTTTTTGCATCAACATTTCCGATCACAGGATGAAGGAGAAAACGATACATTAATGCAAGAAAGAACATAATTAACAAAACTAAAAATAAAGAAAAACAACAAAGTCAATTAATAATACTTACTTGAATATAAACATGATATGCAAATGGATATGTACAAGTCTACACAAACAAATATATATCCAAGTCTATGACTAATAATAAAAAATTAACAATAATAAGGATAAAAAATAGATTAATAAGACAAGTCAACAATTTTTTTTATTAAACCAAGCCTACTAATTTAAGAAAACAAAAAACTAAACCAAGAAACTAAATCAAAAGACATATAAAAATAGAAAAACAATCATAAAGTTTAGTCAAGTCAATTTTAGTACGTGCATAACATATATCGAATGAGTTTTTCATAATAAAAATGACTTCTGCTATAAACAATCAATATATTAATTACAATATTCTAGTTCAATTTTTAACTTATACAATTGATATGGAAGCATTCAACAAACATAATATTGGAGAATATCTCGATTTTCTATTCTAGTCATCGTATCTCCGTGTATAAGAGAACCTATCTCCATAGAAGATGCCTAATTCACGAATGTCAACCACAAAAGTTAAAGATTGCCTAGAATAAATAAATATATAACATGCCATTACTTATAGTAACACATAACTATAACTACTATTAAAGTAATATAACAAGAATAATGTTTTTATTAATAAAATGGTGGATTCTACATAAAATGGGTAGAATTACAATTTATTCTATTTTAATTAATGGTGCGTTGACAAACACACTTCAACTCTGGTAAATAAATATAAGTTAAGTGGATTTAATATTTAGTTATTTAAAATAAATGGACATTCCAAATGCAAGTAAAAAATAAATATACCTAATTCAATATTTGAAGTTGACAAGAAGAATGAAGATCTAGATCTCATATATTTTAGGATCACGGATGCATTTTAAGACTAGGGATCTATCAAATTGGTAATTGCAAAAGTGTCACTTTTTTATTCACTCTTTGTAGGAATATTTTGTTAGAGGTATACTAACAATTATGAACTTCTTATGTCATTTGATCTATAGGGCGTTCTTCACTTTCTCTAGCATGCTCTGGTTTCCTCTAGGTTTCTTGATGTTTATTTAAACCAGTAGTATTGATAAATATCTTACAAAGTTGTGCAACTAAGTTACAAGGGAACTACAACTTCATCAACTATTTGAAATTTAACAAAATGAAGAACATCACTCTTCAGTTATGTAAATGCTTCTAAAATGATTGTGTAAAGCTGAATTTCTTTTATAGAACCCATTAAATTCAAGTTATTTCTTAATTTGATAGATGATTATTTGATGATTTAATAAATGAATTAGATTCTTTCAAATACAAGGAAAGATTAAAATAATCCACAACTTGTGTTTAGTTAGTCTTAGGCAAGAAGATAAAGGTGAGAAGTTAATGAAATTTGAGTTAGAGCTACACAAATCCATAAAAGTTGAGGTGGTCATGCAAGCATAGATTATTTTGAGATAGACAAGGGGTTAGAATATAGTAGTAGTGTGTGCTTAGAGATAAGTGCAAACACGGAAGTAATAGATGAGTAGATAGGGTGAATGTATATGAGTGTGTGAATATAAGTGAATATGACACACACACACGCACACACTGTGTGTGTGTCTCACATATATATACATACATACATATATGTGTGTGTGTACATACATACATGCATATATACATATATACATATGTGTACATGTGCACATATGTATATGTACATATATACATATATGTATGTACATATATACATATATGTATGTACATATATACATATATGTATGTACATATATACATATATGTATGTACATATATACATATATGTATGTACATATATACAT
>MU224126.1:467786-482517 GCA_018584345.1 Thuja plicata
TAAACCTGGTTTTACTTGACAAATCCAGAATTGCAATTTAGAGAAACAAACAGCGGATTTGCAAAAACGAGAAGTGTCACTCCCAAAACCGGGAAGTGTCACTTCCAATTCCTGCAAACAAACGGGGCCTAAGAGATTTGAATTTCAGTAGACAATTTAATTAAGGAATACATTGTTATTTTTATTAATTAATTTGGAAATAAGGTTTTCTTAATTTTGTAAGTATGGAATAGACTGTACGAAGTGTGTTAATAAAAAATATTTTTTAAAGATAAGAAAGTCAAATCTAGAAATAATTAAGAGAAATATAGCATGGTAAAAAAATAAATCTTAAAATATAGTTTTACAATTTTATTCTATTAATTATAAATTATTTTTAAAAAATGGTTTGAATATAATTAATTTATTAAAAAATACTTTAGAGTATTTTTTCTTAATAATAAGACTAAAATTTATTTTATATATTAACATAAATAATATTTTATTATGTTTATCTAATTTATAATATTAGTATAGATATTTTAAACCTATCTAACTAAAAGACATTAGATATCAAAATAAGCACTTTCTCATTGATATCTATAGATGTTTAAATAGATGTATTTAAGATATCTATGCTAGCAATAGAAAATTAGATATTAACATATTTTCTAAATAATTTTACTATTTTATAAAAAAAAGTGACTCCAACATGAAATAAACAACCTTCATTCCAATCTTTTCAACCAACCCCAAGCAAAGATTAATAATTATCTAGAACAAATGATCCAAAGAATTTTATCTGTTACAAATTAGTATCTCATGTTACTCCTTGCTGTTTATTTCTATCCTGCTCAATTCTAGTACTTTATTCAAGCTGCACTAAAGTTTTAAGACGTACTCTTATTCTTAATAAATTTTGTTGATCATTTTTTAGCTTTTTTGATTCATGATTGGCCCATTTGTGCACCACTACTGGATATTTGTGAACCACTACTAGAGATTAGTGAACCACTACTGAAACATTTGTCTACAAGGAAAGGAAAGGAAAGGAAAGATCCTTTTATAGTCCACTATACTAGCCATATATTTTTGGGTCTACATATGGTGACAACAATATGGGACTACCCCGTACTCCTTGCAGGAGGCATCCATTATGCTACAAGTAATTGTGATTTGTGGTGATTTGAGTGAGCAGTTATTGGTGCAATAGGAATGGATCCGTCAAAAGCCAAAACCTTAGCGCAATCCAATATAGTTTGCAACTTCAATTAAGCACACTAAATTAGCTATAGCCACTATTGATGTCTTTCCTTTAATGGATTCCTGAGTTCAAGACTGAATATATTTGTCCAAATGAACTTATAAAATAAGGGAAAAACACGATTTTCACGGGTACTTATTATGATACAGAATAAAAAATGTAAATTTCTTAAGCCACTGGTGTCCCTACAGTGATGAATTAAAGCGAACAAGGACTTCAATGGAAAGGATTGGCTGCTACATCACTGGATGGAATCTCCCTACTTTACTGGAAAAGAATCGCGATGCCGAAGCTCCAGTAGTGCAGCCAATTTCTCCGTGAAAGTGAACAGTGGAAGAAAATGAAAGTACTGCACAGAGTTTCTTTACTCCATGTTCATGAATTGATACGACTGAATCGTTTCGTTTGCAGATGCAGGTTTACAGATTTGGCAAAGCTAGGGTTTTCGAAATAAGTCGAATCTTCCATTTAGGGTTTCAAGCGCGGGTCCCGCCGTCCGAATCCCACACTGCTTCGTAGCTTCTGTCGATTTAACTATTAACGCCAATTTGATGACGCTTTTTGATTTTACACTTTTGTATTCTTTGAACTTTTATATTTTTGTTTCTTTTCCAACTCAATGAGAAAGGTTTCTACTTTTTTAAAATTATTAGTTCCTGCCATAGGCAGGTAACTATTGCATTCATTAGATGCAATTTTTATTTTATTTGGACCAATCAGATTATAGGATTTTAGGAGATTGTTTTTATTTTCTAAAGTTTGATAATTATATCATATTTAACAAATTTAGAAAATGCATTTTATTTAGAATTCTATTGACTGAAACCAAAAAAGGCAATGAGAAAATTAATATTTGAAGAGATTAATTAGTAGAAAATTTACAAAACGTCAATATGTCATTTAATATTAAATGCAACGCTGAGAATCATTAAATGTTCATTAAATTTAATCTCTGTCCTCTTTATTATTGCATTAAATTTAATCGCTATCATCTCTGTCCTCTTTATTCTTGATTTCTCTGCTTTTTTTTTTCCACACATTCGCCTTCCATTACTTGCATATCTCAGCACATAAAGGCTTCCTACTACCTGCATATCCAAGCACAGCAGTTGTTTATGTGTTGAAGAGGTAACAATTTCTTTGATATTGGGATTTTCTGTAAATCGTTGCACAGATTTATAGATACCATTTAATTTTCTTAATTATAAGAGATGTTCATCCTTTAAACATTGTTATCTGCACATTACAAGAAGTTGTTATTTTGTGATTTTGAATGGGCGAATAGGGTCCATGTAGGGAAAATTGGGTTTGTGCCTTGTTCTGTTGGTAAGCAAAGGTTCACATTTCTTTGTGAGTTTAACTTTTCTTTTTTGAAATTCTTATTTAAAACCCTGAAGTGCTTATTTTCATTTAGGTTTTTCCCCTAATTTCTGAAGAACATATTATCTGACATTATTATGTTGTTATCTTTTTAATCTCACAACTTCTACATAAGCATGAAAGAATTAACAAATCTTATATAGAAGATGCTTCGTAGGTGAAATATACTGTATGTAAATTATTAACCCTAATCTACTATATGTTTAAAATTATCTACAAGACTCTAGGCGTGAATCTTTGCAAACCGTTTTATCAGTGTCAGCTCACTGGTATATTTGACGTTGGTACATTGGCAAGGGTTGTATTTCTAGGAATCTCACTCACACAGACTGTAGGTTATTCCTATATGTGCAAAAGAATGACATGTATTAAAGGACCTTCAAAGCTGTACAAGTGAGAACTGTAAGACTAACTGCAAAAGTTCTTTGTAGAAAGGACTACCTTTTCCCCTTTTACCATGCTTAGAATGCATCTATTACTATTTTGTATTGTGCACGGCTTGCAACAACCTTTACTATGCTCCTAACTTTCCATGGCCTAACTCCTGAGTGTATTTTGTACACTTTTTTGTGCAATGTTAATGGAAATAGAGTTTATCAGTGGTATCTCTCACTAGAATATGCTTAAATTACTTGGAACTCTTCCCTAGTAAGCATTGAACCCTTGTACATAATTCCTGCTCCATCCTTCCCTATAATCTTCTTCTTTCAAGCACTCTAGAACATTCTTGCAGGTGAAATCCAGCCTCTGGTAGGTTGTTAGCTTCCATGACCAGGAAGGGTTATTCTTCTTTAAAGCCCTGACTTTAATGATGACAACACTAGCAAAGACCAATGAGCATAACAACAAACCTATGGCTAAAACTAGCTTCGCCATACATAAAATAGAACCCTTTGCATGACTGTTTGTAGTTGAATCAACCAAGAATATACATGGATGCAGATAGGGTCCACAAAGATAAAGGTTTCCAATGAAAGAAGATGCATTGAACAAACTAAACTGGCCACCATTGGAAACAAGGCTAGAAGGATTATTGTAGGATAAATCTAGCACAGTTAGACTATGCATCTGCTCTAAGTCTTTTGGAATTCCTCTAGTTAAATGATTCCATGATATATTGAGATAATTTTGAATGTGCATTTTTATGACTGTCGAAGGAATTGGACAATTCATTGTACCTGTTGTACATCATTTTGATTCAAGGAAGAATTTTGGACTCACTATTTATATTTTAATCTCTCGTGATATTTCCTACTCATAATTCTTCATCTTCCTCTATTCATCACGTGTATTTGTGTTATATTGTGTCATACCAGAATAAACATAATCAACTCTCACATATTATTTTCAGACACACTCATACAATCTCAACAAAAATATAATATATTCTCCTATCATATATCTGTCTTCATATCATTGAATCCACATACTTAGACTTTTCTCATTTGCAGAGATATATAACAAAAACCTTTCAAAACATTCAATGCAAACTGAGATGTGTCTCTTACTATCCAATACTTCAACGCCTCTCACAAACTTGAATATAACTCACCACATTTATAAACAATCCTCAAACCATCAAACAGGTAAAGATGGTTAGAGAATAAGTTATAACTCCCAACCACACTCATTTATAACTAAATTTAGTTACAACTGATATTCAACAAGCAACTTATTCAATTTGTGTAACTATGAGAAGATCAATATCTTCTTTTGTGGTAGCAACAATACTGAATTGACTACAGATAGATATCTCATAACTAGTATTAATCAGTTCAATGAATCAATAGACATCTGCAAAAAGTATTGAAGCGAGTGTTGAATCCAATAAATTGAAATTAATGTTGAAAAATGAAACCCCATCAAATGAAGATACCAACAGATAATCTCCAAGATAGTTTACTGTATAAGTTTCATACACTCAGACCACTCAATAGCAATGAATGTCTCCATACAAATATCAATACTGGCTCATATCATTCTGTTTTGTAGTTTTTTGATCAAGCAATGTCTCATAAAATCGTTTCTCTGCGAGGAATAGACACAACGAATTTTGTTTACTATACTCAAGGATACATATCGCTATGTTCTAATTACTCACGATCGCTGGAATAGATGAAATAGACACATTTGCAAACATCGGTTCTTACCAACTGAAAATAAATCAATAAAATCTTCAGAGAATCTGTAAGTAGTAGCGTAGAGTTTACCTTAAATTGTTGTTTACAATGCCCTCGATGAAGACTGGAGGTTTCTTTGGATTTCCAAACAGTGTTCAATGAAGTAGTACTACAATATTATGACTTTTGAATATGAAAAAATCCATTTAGGTGTTTCATTATTTTGTTGTTGTTTTGTCTAAAAAATAGTAGTCTATTTTATCTTACAAAAGCAATTATACTTTCTTTTACATTTCATTCTGCGTTTTCTACAACAACCATGACTAATGAAATGTTGTTGCTTTTCCAATATTATCAAGGACATTGTCATTTGCAAAATTAGCAAAAAAGCGCTTAAAAAAAACTGACCCAACCAATTCGTCAGCAGCACACATTTGCAAATTTAGAAAAAAGCACTTATAAAAGACTGAGCCAACCGATTCATCAACAGCATAGTACATCGTAATGTACCAACCGCTTATTTGCTAGCATTGTTTTCTTGTTGTTTTGTCTAAAATATAGTAGACTATTTAATATTCATAAATAGTAGCTTATTTGCAAGCATTATTTTCTTGTTGTTATGTGCATTATTATATTCAAACAAAAAACATAAATCATAGCATATCGTACACTACATATATAACAAACAGATATTCAACTGCTTTTTGTTTTGCAAATATTATAGTAACAAAGTTTAATTGCTGATTTAGCATGGTAGAATATCAACGTATAGTAGAAAAACTTGGCACCGATAAAATACACTAGTACCATCTTTTGTGAATAAGAACATTTTGCTTTCTCTATGGAGAACGAAAAATACATAACTCACAAAACATTAGAGGCAACAAACAAAGTCAACATGCAAAAACCAGAAATTGTAGATGTGGAGAAATATGAAAAATAAAAGACAAACTGTACAATGTGATATTGATGATGTGCTAAAGAAAGAAGGCCTATATAGAGTAAACACATTTAAATACAATGTCAGAGATTTCTTATTTGACACCTTCAAATTCTTACTTCATGATAGGTATGTACATCAACTGAACTACGCAATGGAACTATTGATTACTTCTTGAGGTGCCTTGAAAGACATGAAATTGAAGCAATTGACTCTTACAACAATGAGTTGGATCCCCAAACTTTGTAGGAGTTACATAAAGTTAAGGACATTGAAACTTATTTACGAAGAATGCGACTGTCTGCAAAGCCAACAACTACTAAAATTGAAACTAGACTTTGTGGAGATATATTTTGTATTCATTGGATATCCAAGTGGTTAAATCTACAGATATGTGTTTGGTCATCAACAAGAGGAAAAAAGTACTTGCACTTCAACAAATCATCACATACAGAATCATACTCACTGCTTTTCCAGGATCCTAATCCACTTTGTGGGCATTCTGAACCGCTTGTACGATTTCCAATACTATATGCAGAAAACCAACAACAAACAACTTTTGAAGAGCTCAAAAAAACAAGAACAAATAAACATGACATGCAAAGTGTAAGATTTACAAATAAAAAAAAACTTAACTATTCCCAGCAAAACCAAAATACAAATAGACACAGAATATGAAAAAAAACACAACAACTAACATCACTTAGGAAGCTTAAAAAACTAATCAGAAGCAATAATGACCATGAACCAATGCAACCAACAACTTCCATTGACAATATGGGAAAAATGCCTGCAAGAAGTCAACTGCAACACCCAATGCAAAGAACAAAGATTCACAAATCAACGAATATCAAAACCTCCAGAAATTGCAAAAAAGTCAATATTTACCTTTGAAAAGGAAAAAAACATTATCGCCAATTGAAGTGTTTGAAAAAACAATTGAAGACACACCAAAATAAACATGCACTGTTTTCCAACTATTGTGTTTCAAGAGAGACATCAGAATATTAAAAAATGAACAAAAACAAACGTATCAAAAATTAGTCAAATCAGCTGAAAATATGTTAACAAATTCTATTTGTCGAATTTGCAATACTACATTGAAGAATTCAATTCTTCCTAAGTATGCTACACTACATAATATCAGAACCATTAATGCATTGCAATATGTACAAATGTTAACACAATTAGAGGAGCGACTTGTTTCCCTGTGAATTACTTTCGCACAAATTTGGGAACTAGGCTACAAAAGATTCCAAATGGCCCTAACTGGTTCAATTATTAATGTTCTAGTTGACACAAACATTGTCCAAAGAGCTTTGCCTTTATCTATTACAAATACAACAACAATTGTCGTCTCTCTCAAAAGATGATTGGAATACGAAAATGCCTTCCAAAAAGGCATGGTACGCCCACATCTGATCATACAAGCTCTTCAAAAATTGACAAAAATAACATTATACAAAATGCATGATGTGCAATTGAACGAAAATTGGAAACAAGCATTAGACAACAATAATGAAATTGAAGATAACAATGAACTCATTACAAGTGAAATTGACATAGATAGTGACAGTGAACAAGAACCATGTGAAACTTTGATACATGGTTTCACTGAATCCATCAATATAGATAAAATGCAGGAGAAACTAATAGAAATTGCACCTTCCCAAGACCAATATCCTATTGGAATATTTAAAGACAAATATACAGAAGAAATGAATTTTCCAACACTATTATTTGGCAGTCCACGTGATAATGATATTGTGAAAAACTTTAGCTACAAAAAAATTGCACAATGGAAATTGTCACATTCACAAAGGCATTTCGCATATCACACAACCAACCTGTTTTTCAAAATAATTAAGATACTCATACAACAAGTACTATCCACAATGTGGATAAGAATTCGAAAAGGCCAACTAAAAGGAAGAAAGCTATTAGCAAAAGATGTCAAACATAAACCAAATCTAGAAAAAATACTAAAATTAGATATTGGTTATGTCGACTTTAAAAGGATAAGAATATCTCCTGACTACACACAACAACTTAAAAAAAATGTATTCGCAATGATACGACAACTAGGACCACCAACCTTTTTCCTCACCTTTACTAGTGCTGAACAAAATTGGTTTCCTCTCACAAACACACTCAAAGAACTACACAACTCTCACCATTCATCAAAAAACAAAATTTCAACATTACCAATCAGACTCATACATACCAGCTCATAAAAAAAGATCCAATAACTTGTGCAAGATACTATAGACATAAGATAAATGCACTTAAAAAATTATTACCATTAGGCAAGTTTTGTCTGAGACCCTATGTTACCAGAAGAAATGACTTATATTCCTATTTCTAGTTAAATTATTTGTCAAACCAAATCAATTATCTGTGTGCCTTTTGTCAGATCTTTTACCATTACGTCCTTCACAAAAATATATGCCATGTTACCAATTTCAATTGAATGCAATCGCTATATACAGTTCAAATTTCAATTGAATACAGTTATAATATATAATTTAAATTTAAATGAAATCTTCTTGTTGTAAATTCTTCTATATCAAACTATGTTAAAATAGTTTTCAATAAGTTCATTTCAGTTATAAGTTTTGTTAACTTTATAAACTCTGAAGATCATAAAATCATATTTGAATATGCTTTCAACAATGAAAGAAAACTAAGGCCCCCCATTGTTCACATGAAAAATAAAAACTTCTCACAATTTCTCGTTAACAAAACTTCTATTAAAAAAACTTTCCACAACTAGAAAGCTATACGATTACTTCATAAATGACCTCAAAATGAGTGTTCAATCACTTTTATCAAATGGAACCTTACAATCTCAATGACCACAAATTATTCTTTACTTATACTCTCTACAAATTATTCATAACTGCATGTTCAAAATGTTTTAACAATGCTTTCTCTATGACATACTTCGTCCATTTTACATCAAATGCATCAACTACACCTTAAAACATTTCACCATAGGCAAGAACTTTGATGCTTGCGTCTCTTGTTAGAAATGTTCATTATTTAAGAGCTCTAAAGATTTTGTATATATTAATTGAAAATAAGGGAAGAGTACTTCTGGTCTTTATAGCTAATTTTGTACATCCTAAATTTCTAAATGATACATTGGATTTCTACAATTTAGTTTGGTTGTCATAGAATGTGAGTTAGTTCCTTATAGCTATTGTGTTTTTTTGGCTTCAGTAGGCATGCAAGAGTCAAAAAATAGTCAATTTTAGTACAAGCTTAAGTTACATCAAAAAAATTTTAATATCAAAAGTTTTTAAATAAAAAAAATGATTTCTATTATAACAATCAATATATTAGTTATAATATTCTAGTTCAATTTTTTTTATTGGAAGAAGAAATTTAAAAAAAAAACATCATAATAGCAATTCAATGAAACAAGTTAGTGAGCAACAATAAGAACCAATTGTAACACTCAATAACAAGCTATAACAAGTTGGGCAGCTCAAAAGCTATGTACACCTGTCAATATAACACAATTACATCATTTGAAGTTGTGAATTGACACTTGAATCTACAACAATAGCTATTTTATCTTTCTTGTTGGTTTCTTTAAAAAAAGGATAAAAAAATAAAAGGAACAACAAGGTTACAACAGAATGCAAAAACTAATTTACATTGCATGATTAAATTGGAGCAATAGGAGCAAAATGTTGTAGCAAATTCAGATATGAAGGAATGAGCAACCTTAATCATGTCAAACAATCACCAATACAAATCCTTCCTTGTGTGCTAGAAATAGACTCGGTGTAGTTACTATAAAAGCAAATCATAAACCAACCAACATAAACAAAAAAAAAATTGGATTGTTGAAGGGAGTACAAAGGACCATTGGGAGAGATTCATGGGAGAACCATTGGCAACATGTCTTTCGAGGGTTGCTTAGAGAGAACAACACAATTTTCAAATTAATTTTGATTGCAAGCTCATAATCAGTGCCTATAAAGGATTGACAGTGGAGCATATGGAGACTCAGATTGGAGCAAATTAGTTGAAGTTCAATGGAGGTAGGTTACTCTTTTGACAAATCATACAAGTTTACTAAATATATGTTCTTACTAAGTACATCTAGTAGTTGCAACTTAGGTGACTAAAGTTGAATGCGGTGGTTTTAACAATTTTATTATTCAAAATAACACATAAAATCATTTATATTTAATACAAGTATAAAGTTATCATCTTTAACTACTTTTAGCTCCTTTACGAGTATTTATATTTGTTCAGCTTGTAGTAGCATTCTTACAATTAATTTATATGATAGGATTGATTGATTGTCATGTTATATGCATTGATAAACATATTTATAGTATTTGATAGGTTCATTGTTGTTATTTGATTTCCTATGTTGTAATTTTATCAATTGGGATTGTTGTCTAGAACTATCTAGAAAAATGATTTTTTTTTCTTTTTTTTGGAAGGGTGGACTTCAAGATGTCGCTTTTGTTTCTAAGCTCTAACAATGATGCAATTAATTGATCTAACTAAGATGCTACTTCATCTTGTTATACTTGTAACATAAAAACTTAAACAAAATTCAACTATCTATTTTATCGTCTATTTAATACATATACAAAAATAAAACACTGAATCTGAAATAAAATACTTACTCTGAAGTAAAAGTAAAAGCTTACCTATACTAAAATGGTGTGCAAAAATCAAACATGTATGCTAAAATAAATTGAATAGAATTAACAAATGGAAAAAGAATATTGAAAGACAAATGTTTTCTTTCAATTTCAAAATGTTTATGATTTTAGAATGTTTGTAGGTTGATAGAAATGGACAATGAATAGAACTAATTTAATCACAACACCTACCAAAGAAAAACCAACAAATGAAAATAACACATGATGTAAAAAGATGTCATTTTGATACCTAAATACCTAACTAAATTCGTAATGCTCAAGGTATACATGCCCCACAAAGCTTCAAGTTGACAACGATCGCACACCAACTTTATGCAATAGATAAGACTTATGCAAACTTATAGATGAATTTTAACTACATTTGAACTTGTGTTTGGCAAGGAGATGAGATTTCCAACATGTAACATGTAGATTCATTCCAAGAAGTTTTTAGTTCATTCCAAAGAGCTTGTATGCATCTACAACATATCACACACACCTTGTTAGACAATTTCGTTTTATGGTGAAGAACTTCTGCTCTTAAAAGAAGGTTAAATGTTCAAATCTTATTGATGATAGGATATATACATTCTTATTTGAAACATGATTAGATTTCTCCTACATAGCGACAGTACAAGATAGTCACATATGTGTTATATACCATTTGTAAACCCAAACTACAGGCCCATTAGTATCATAGACTCACTTAACCTTATCCTTACCCTTTCAATATATTTAAAAACAATTGAAAAGGTACACAAAATCATTACAACTTTATTTGAAATCAAAACAACACAAATTTCTCATAATTATATAAACGTCTAAATAATTTTTTTCTCCTTGAGCTCTCTCTCTTGTGATGATGGTTCAGTGAGTGTGACCCGAAATGTTGACTCAAAAATTGATACACAATCAAATTTTAGAAGCACAATTTCAAACAATAATCACAAAAAAACTTAATTTATTAAACTCTCCCCCGAATCAGTCAGGTCAACTCGATTGGGATTCCAAAAAGAAAGCTCTGGAAATAATAAAATTGCAGAAGTAATACCTTACAATTCAAATCCGTGACCGTGTCGCTTTCAATTTTTGCTGGACCTGATCCCTCCAGTACTGCAGGTAAATTCTGTATTAGTTACAGTGAACAGTAAACGAAAAGTACAGCGATTTCCCGTACTCCGTCAATTGACGCGATTGTTTCTCAGCGTTTGTAAGTTGCAGGGTTACCTTGGACAGATTCGATGTTTTAGGCAATGAATGATTAAAAAAGACAATGTTCTCATTTGGAGTTGTACAGCGGCTCCGACTGTCCACTCGTGTGTTAGCTTCCCATTCTTGATTTACTGGGTTGAAAAAGCAAATGGAAAAGTTAAAATCATAATTGAAAAAAGCAAAGGTAAAGTTTCAATCATAGGAAGAGCATAATGGTACATCTTAGGTAAATTTGACTTAAAAAATTTGATAACATAAGTAGTAATAGTCAATCATTTTTTAATTTCTTTTATTAGTGATTGGTTCATTTGTGTATTAATATTAGAACATTTGTGCATCACTAGTGAAACATTTGTTCACAAAGTACTCACATTTTTAACTAAATAGCTATTTGTGTACCTTTGTGGATATTAGGCGGCACTTTGGAATGATCACTTTTTTTTTACCCTTCTATGCGTAACGATCTCTATAGGGGAAAACACCCAGTAGCCGCTTGGGCTAACTTTGCGCACCTAGAACTCCTAAACCATAGATAAGATTTTGCAGTTTTTTTTGGTGTACCTTCGTAGGTGAGTGTAGTGCTTAAAGCTAAAGTTTTGGATTTTGGGTATTCACGGATCTCTTTGTAGGAATCGTGGAGCACAAAGTGGTCCAAAAGTGTCATTTCAAAACGCTCGCTAGAAAACTGACCCCTAGACCCCCAATGGCCGACAATGTGGAATCCAAAACAAAACCATAATGCTGGTAATAACCGTTCACCTAAATATTAATTTATAAGTTGTTTTTAATGTGGACCTGCTCACTAGGTAGGAAAGGGGGTGAAGGTGTCATTTTAATTAAATCACATTGTCCCTTGCGTTAATCAAAATCCCGTTTAATTATACCTCGTGGAGGACCCGACTTAACCTCTCAGGTTACCCCATACCTAATCACCTTAACACATTTGTAGCTCATCGACTGGCACCTAATCGCCTGTGGGCAACCCTATTACTACCCATCGTGAACCCCAAACTTGACCCTTTCTTGACTGATATTATGGAAACTTCAACTCCCGCGAACACTTCTCGTCGCTTTCATTTCTCTGTGTGCGACGAGGGTTTTGGTCATCCCCCCACAACTGCTACAGGTGAGGAAATCCATCCTCCCATCACGAAGTAGCAAATATCTCACATTTTTTTATCATTCAATAAGTGTTTGTAATGATTTTCTTGTGCTAATAGTTGAATGTTTCAATCGTTTCACCTTGAAATCATTGCATGTAATGTGATAGAAAGAAACAATTAGAGAAGATGGGAAAGAAATAGTGTACATTGTCGATCTAATCATTACTTGGTGTTGTAGTTTTTATGAATCTGGACAATTTCTTCATTTGTTCATTTTTAATATGGGGGTTTTTCTGGGTTTATCATTATTTCGCACATACACGTGAGGGAATCCATCCTCTCATCACGAAGTAGCAAATATCTCACAGTTTTTTATCATTTAATAAGTGTTTGTAATGATTTTCCTGCACTGATAGTTGTATGTTTCAATCGTTTCACCCTGAAATCATTGCATGTAATATGATAGAAAGAAATAATTAGAGGAAATGGGAAAGAAATAGTGTACATTGTCTATTTAATCATTACTTGGTGTCGTAGTTTTTATGAATATGGACAGTTTCTTCATTTTTTCGTTTTAAAGAGGGGGTTTTTGTGGGTTTATCGTAATTTCGCACATACATGTGAGGGAATCCATCCTCCCATCATGAAGTAGCAAATATCTCACATTTTTTTATCATTCAATAAGTGTTTGTAATGATTTTCCTGCATTGATAGTTGTATGTTTTAATCGTTTCACCTTGAAATCATTACATGTAATGTGATAGAAAGAAATGATTAATAGAAATGGGAAACAAATAGTGTACATTGTCGATCTAATAATTACTTGGTGTTGTAGTTTTTATGAATCTAGACAGTTTCTTTATTTTTTTATTTTAAAAAGGGGGTTTTGTGGGTTTATCATAATCCCTCACATACATGTGAGGAAATCCATCCTCACATCATGAAGTAGCAAATATCTCACAATTTTTTATTGTTCAATAAGTGTTAGTGATGATTTTCCTATGCTGATAGTTGTATGTTTCAATCGTTCCACCTTGAAATCATTGCATGTAATGTGATAGAAAGAAATAATTAGAGGAAATGGGAAAGAAATAGTGTACATTGTCTATTTAATCATTACTTGGTATCGTAGTTTTTATGAATCTGGACAGTTTCTTCATTTTTTATTTTAAATATGGGGGTTTTTCTGGGTTTATCACTATTTTGCACATATTGTTTCTCTGGGTTTGTCATTATTTTGCGCACATCAGGTTTATCTGGGTTTTAGATATGGGGGTTTCTCTGGGTTTCTTCATTTTAAATATGGGGTTTTATCTGGGGGCTTCATTTTGTGGAAATTTCATCTCCCTCAAATGCTTCCTGCCGACTTCATTTCTCTACATGCGACGAGGGTTTCGGTCCACCACTCTCATTTTCTAAGCTTACACTGTTTGTGCGCATTCTTAATTTCTCATGGACTTGTTTGTCAAATGGATTGTCTTATTTGTGTAATGTATTCAATAAAAAAATGTACTGGTCACTATGGTTTCATGTCTTTCAATTATAAATTATTTTTAATGCATGGAAGCTTTGTATTCTCATATTTCATAGTGCTGACTTAGGCTTGTAATGTACTCAATGAATACATTATGTAACACTGACTTAGTACATGTTGTACGCCTCCTTCAATTGTGATCCGTGATTCCCAAGCTTTCCAAAGGCAAGGGTTAGTAGCAAAGGTTTTACAATGATAGAAATCAAGTACACAAGAACTACTAAAATGAATAACTTGAAACGTAACCAATAAAATGTACAAGCAAAGAAAGGAAAACAAATGAATGCAAACCCCAAAGTGCTTGAAGCTTCTATTGTCTCTCTTTATTCCTTCCGAAATGTTATTTTTGATGCTCAGTATTGGTGTGGCAGCCTCTATGACTTGAGAAGTGTCGAGAATTTTCTAATTGAAATGGGTGTGTGATCGCAAGATGGCTTGAATGCTAGAACCAAACTGACATAGTAATGGCGCACAAGAGCTTGAAATCCTAGATCCTTCAAATGGTTATGAAGGGTTTATTATATAGGAA